>JAPYXD010000353.1:600000-774148 GCA_030998225.1 Diplolepis rosae
AGCTCGTCATTGGATCGGCATACTTTCCACATGACAGTGTGACCCATCCACCGGAGGAAGTCCGCTCATTAGTGGACTACTGTAAGGTAAGAGGCCTACCCCTGCTGTTGGGGTGCGATGCAAACTCTCACCATAAGTTGTGGGGTAGCACGGACACCAACAGAAGAGGTGAGGACCTAGTGGACTATCTAATCACTACTGACTTGGATATTCTAAATACAGGTACTGTACCGACCTTTCGGAACTCTGTGAGAGAAGAGGTAATCGACATTACCCTCTGCACCGGGAGCTTTAGGGATAAAGTAAAGAAATGGAGGGTTTCAGACGAACCCTCTCTATCTGACCACATGCAGATACTGTACGAACTGGAATCACACGCACCCTCTGGCCCCACATGGGTCAGAAACCCGAGGAAAACAAACTGGGAGCGTTATTCCACAGGCCTACAAGCTGCACTCCATGGGAAAACCATGGAAATCAAAGACGTAGATGCCCTTGAGAGGGCGGCTGACCAATTCTCGTCGGCCATCATCACTACGTACGAACTCAACTGCTTACCTTCGGAAATCAAGAAGGCGCGGGAGACCCACTGGTGGAATGGGAAGCTTGAAAAGCTTCGCAAAGAAACTAGAGAAAGGTTCAGACGGGCCAAGAAAGGCAATACGGAAGAACTATGGAACTTATCCAATGCAACTAGGGATGCATATAGGAAAGAAATCAGGGAGGCCAAGAATAAGAGCTGGACCTCCTTCTGTTCGGACATAGAAAAGGGCGCGGAGGCGGCCAGGCTGAACAGATTACTGGCCCGCAACCCAGGAGCTATGTTGAGCACCCTAAAACTACCAGACGGGACGTACTCAGAGTCGGACAGGGAGACCCTGACCCTTCTGACAATGGCGCACTTCCCGGGCTTTAAAGGTCCAACGGAGGTGGGGTGGAGCTCCCAAAAGGGCCGACCGCTGCCCGCGACCCAATTGGGTTTACGCGGGCGGCTGGCCCGGGAGATCGCCTCCCCAGCCAGGGTCAGATGGGCCTTGAAGTCTTTCAACCCCTACAAGTCCCCAGGCCCGGATGGCATCTACCCGGTCCTCCTGCAGAGGGCTGGGGACCCCATCATAGGGCCGCTAGTGAGACTTGCTAGGGCCAGTCTGACTCTGGGTTATGTCCCCAAGGCTTGGAGAGGGACAAGGGTAATATTTATACCTAAAGCAGGCAAGAACGGATGGACATCTCCGAAGGATTTCCGACCAATCAGCCTTACCTCCTTCGTACTAAAAACGGTGGAGAGACTCGTGGACAGATACATCCGCGATAAGATCCTGGCGGTAAAACCACTACACAGCGATCAGCATGCCTACAGGGCCGGTCACTCGACCGAAACTGCCCTTAGCAAAGCGGTGAATCTGATTGAGGCCCAAATGAACCTTAAAGGATTTGCTATTGGAACATTCATGGATATTGAGGGTGCCTTTAACCACACATCCAGTGAAGTGATCAGGAGAGCTATGATAAGACAAGGAGTGCCCATAGCCGTTGTTGACTGGACCTGCCATATGCTAGGAAACAGGAACATCACGATTACCAAAGGAAATACTACCCTCCAAGGGATCGTTGACTCAGGATGCCCGCAGGGAGGAGTACTATCTCCCCTGCTGTGGAGTCTAGTGGTGGATGAACTACTGCATCTACTAACCGACCAAGGATGTCACCCCATTGGATATGCTGACGACATCCTAGTCATAGTACGCGGAATGCATTTGGATGCACTTATGGGCGTAATGCAACAGTCACTAAAAGCTGTGGATACCTGGTGTAGAACAACAGGACTCTCGGTGAACCCAGGTAAGACTGACGTAGTCATTTTTACCAAGCGGTATAAATGGAGTACATCTAGAACACTGGAACTGAAAAAGCAGCGTCTAGAAATTTCTAAGAGCGCTAAATATCTAGGAGTTATCTTGGACAATAAGCTCACTTGGAAAGACCACTTCGATAACAAGTGCAATAAATTTATATCAACCCTCTGGCTCTGCAGAAGAGCTATTGGCAATAATTGGGGCTTGAAACCCGACACACTGCTGTGGATCTTCACGGCGATTCTGCGACCCAGACTAACGTATGCGTCATTGGTCTGGTGGAGCAGAGTCAAGCAGAAGACAGCCATGGCCAGGTTGGAAAGACTTCGAGGGCTGATCCTTAGAGGCATCACTGGCGCCTCGAAGTCCTCACCCACAACAGCGTTGGGAGCACTAATGGGGCTAGAGCCTCTGCACCTAACCATCACAGCCGAGGCTAGCAAGGCGGCCTGGAGAATTGGGGTAAACCCTAATACAGTGATTTCGGAAAAACTAAAAACCACTGTCAACATCGCAAAGAGACCGATCATGAAAATGGTAAGAGACAGGACGTCTCCACGGTACCTCTTTGACAAAAAGTACAAGGTAAGCTTGTCAACTATGGAAGATTGGAGGGTGGGTCGCGCACACCTCCCAGGGGACGGAGACAACTAGTTTACAGACGGCTCCAAAAACAGGGAGGGTGCTGGGGCTGGTGTCTATGGGAAGAACAGCGACACACGCCTCATGGTCCCGCTGGGACCCCACTCCACAGTTCTTCAAACCGAGATTGCGGCCATACTCCAATGCGCACACGCAGCACAGAATCATGGACGCAACAGGAACATCCGCATCTGCTCAGATAGTAGAGCGGCCATCACGACACTAGATAAGTCAGTGACTACCTCGACGCTGGCCTGGGAATGCTATGAAGCATTGAACAAACTAGCGGATGACAACCGAGTCACAGTCCTCTGGATTCCTGGACACAGGGGTATCAAGGGCAACGAGACAGCGGATAGACTAGCCAAGCTAGCGACGAAAAAACAAAACCCATCTGGTCTAGAACCAGTAATAGGTATTTCGAACAGGTCGGCCACAGAAGACATTAAAAAGTGGCTGGCCGAGAAACACCAGGAAGAGTGGCACAAGGCAACGGCATGCAAACAAGCCAAAGCCCTCATGGGGGAATATCTAAACCCCAAACGAGCTGCAGATCTGCGCAGACTTAGTAGAACCGAGGTAAAGACCATAACAGAAGTGCTTATTGGTCACGGCAACCTCGCCTACCATAGACACAATATAGGGCTTGCTAAAAGTCCACTTTGTCGACTATGTGGGGAAGACAATGAAACTTCCACCCATATACTCTGCCATTGTCCAGCAATTGGGGACAAACGACAGTCTCTCGCGGGCTGCGTCTCCATAGACGTAGCCGTGATTCAGACCAAAAACGTGGCCCAGGTCCTTGCCCTTTGGCACGGGCTGTGGGGTCGCGCATGAGGTTTTTAGTTGGTGATGCAACGGGATTACCCAAGCATCAGGGGCCCTTCGGGGTCCCAGCCATATTTATAATAATATAATAATAAATATTAAATTCAAACATAAAGAACAAGTAATTCAAGTTTTCTTCGCATAAATTACGCTTTGATTTAAATAATTGTTTGACAGTTTCGGGACAGTTTATGCACTTTTTTAAGCGCTCTACTTGTCGAGTGGCATGCTTTCTGTACACCCAGAGATGAGTTGGGAGATTGCTAAAGTAATGGAATAAGAGAATTTCACAAAAGTGGGCTGATAAACACGCCCTCTGAACGCGTTGCGCAAAAGGTGTACTTTGCGCGTCGGTAAATAATGAAAGTTAGAAAATCCAGAAATGATTTACCATCAGAATTTCTATGGAGGGGCAGCGGCGCGCGCCGCCCTTGTTTCTTCCTCGTCGCTCTTGCACGCGAGAACATTTCTCTAACTGAAAATTTTTTAAATGTACAAAATTGATAAGAAGTATGGAAATTTGAATAGGTAAACATATATTGATTTAAATTTTGAACATTTATTGGCATCAAATTTTACTGAAAGTTTATTTTTGAAGTGTTCAAATGCTTATAAAATTTTACATGATCTTTTAGATGTTTATTTTAGGCAGATTTTTTCCAAAATATCGGAAAAAAGTGTTGTTGAGAAGTGGGATGAGTCGTTCTCGCATGCAAGAGCGAAGAGCAAGAAACAAAGGCAGCGCGCGCCGCCGCCTCTCCCTACTCTCTTCACACGGACAGGAGGTGCTTCTCACTGATCTCTATAATAGCGTTGAGTGAATATAGGTATAGAGGAGACATCGAGGGCGATTGAATGGTCCAAACCTTGCGGGGAAAGACGCCAGGGGTAGGTAAAGTTCCAAACCCGAACACCAGGATCGACACTTTCGAAAATCGCCAAAATCTCACGGATAAGAAGTAAGTTGTAGGAGTAAGGCCGAAAATTGTGTTGGTGAGTCTGCTGTATTCGTGATGGGTCAGGTAGTCCTCGTCAATTCAACCCTAGCTTGTCGACAAGATTTTACAAAATAGCTTTTTACCTCTTTTCCTTCTACTTCGCTCTTTACTAATCTTTTCCTAAGATCGGATATATATTTAAAATATACATATATATAAATCAAATAATATATTAAATTTTTTTATATTATAAATTTTATAATAGAATATATATAAAAAATATTTTATATTATAAATGTTATAAAATAATATATGTATAAAATATTTTATATTATAAATTTTATAATATAATATATATATAAAATATTTTATATTATAAATTTTGTATTATAATATATAAAAGAATATATAAAAATATTAAATATATATAAAAGAACAATTTATTGAAAATAACAATTTTTTTTTATATTTATTACATATTTATTGACAAATTGTTTTCAATATTCTTTCATTATCTTGATTACAATTATAAATAACTGGCTTATATTGACCCTCAATAATATTAATAGATAGATGATTTTTTACTTTGGCTTTAGGGTCCAGAAATAATGTAAACTCAGGGTTTCATTTTTTCCTCAAACGTTTCGACTCAGATTGGAGTCCTCATCAGTGAGATTTATTTCTATAAAAATACAAAGAAAGAAAAGAATTAAAGAATAAAAAATTGCACGTGTGACGGATAAACATTGTGTTGACAAACGATATAAATGAATTGCACTTGTGAAACTATAGAATAGGTCTAACTAATAAACAAATACATAGGGAAGGGACTTAAAAAATTTGAATATGTGTAACGGATAACATTATGATAAAATTGCACATGTAAACCATATAATTGGTCCATACTAACTAAATTCGAACAAAAATAAATAAAACGTGTGCAGAATTTTTCTATAAAAAATTCAAAGGAAGCAACATTAAAAATTACACATGTGACGGATAGACGTTGTGTTGACAAACGATATAAATGGATTGCACTTTTGAAACTATAGAATAGGTCAAACTAAATTTACGTATGAAAATTGAAAATTGTACAAAATTTGCTATAAAAATACATAGGGAAGGAACTTAAAAAATTTAACTGAGTTTGCGAAAGAAACTATACAAAAGGTTTTTTTGTGTGAAATTACATCCTGTGCAAAATTTTCTCCTATAAAAATGCAAAGGAATAACCTTAAAATTGCACTTGTGACGAAAAACTTTGTGGTAAAACTGATATAAAAGAGTTGCAAATATGACACTATCAAATTGGTCTAAATATATAAGAATACATAATGAAGAAACTTAAAGAATTGAAGTGTGATGGATAAACATTGTAGTAACATGGGACGGAAAAACCATTGTGGTAAAAAAATTTTATAAAAAATTGCACGTGTGAACTGTAAAATTGGTCTGAATAACTAAATCCACAACAATATAAGCCGTACATAATTTGTTCTGTAAAAATACAAGTGGAAGAAACTTAAAAAATTGCAAGAGTGACAATTAAAAATTGTGATAAAAGGGGGAATAAATTCTAAATTTTTCAGCCTCATCAGGAAGTTGTATATAGATACAATTTTTAATTTATTTTAATAGAAACATTAGAAGCTAAAAAATAATTGAGACTAGCCTTCAGTCATAATAATGTTATCCGTCACACGTGTAAATTTTTTAAGTTCCTTCCCTATGTATTTTTATAGCAAATTTTGTACAATTTTCAATTTTCATACGTAAATTTAGTTTGACCTATTCTATAGTTTCAAAAGTGCAATCCATTTATATCGTTTGTCAACACAACGTCTATCCGTCACATGTGTAATTTTTAATGTTGCTTCCTTTGCATTTTTTATAGAAAAATTCTGCACACGTTTTATTTATTTTTGTTCGAATTTAGTTAGTATGGACCAATTATATGGTTTACATGTGTAATTTTATCATAATGTTATCCGTTACACATATTCAAATTTTTTAAGTCCCTTCCCTATGTATTTGTTTATTAGTTAGACCTATTCTATAGTTTCACAAGTGCAATTCATTTATATCGTTTGTCAACACAATGTTTATCCGTCACACGTGCAATTTTTTATTCTTTAATTCTTTTCTTTCTTTGTATTTTTATAGAAATAAATCTCACTGATGAGGACTCCAATCTGAGTCGAAACGTTTGAGGAAAAAATGAAACCCTGAGTTTACATTATTTCTGGACCCTAAAGCCAAAGTAAAAAATCATCTATCTATTAATATTATTGAGGGTCAATATAAGCCAGTTATTTATAATTTTAATCAAGATAATGAAAGAATATTGAAAACAATTTGTCAATAAATATGTAATAAATATAAAAAAAAATTGTTATTTTCAATAAATTGTTCTTTTATATATATTTAATATTTTTATATATTCTTTTATATATTATAATACAAAATTTATAATATAAAATATTTTATATATATATTATATTATAAAATTTATAATATAAAATATTTTATACATATATTATTTTATAACATTTATAATATAAAATATTTTTTATATATATTCTATTATAAAATTTATAATATAAAAAAATTTAATATATTATTTGATTTATATATATGTATATTTTAAATATATATCCGATCTTAGGAAAAGATTAGTAAAGAGCGAAGTAGAAGGAAAAGAGGTAAAAAGCTATTTTGTAAAATCTTGTCGACAAGCTAGGGTTGAATTGACGAGGACTACCTGACCCATCACGAATACAGCAGACTCACCAACACAATTTTCGGCCTTACTCCTACAACTTACTTCTTATCCGTGAGATTTTGGCGATTTTCGAAAGTGTCGATCCTGGTGTTCGGGTTTGGAACTTTACCTACCCCTGGCGTCTTTCCCCGCAAGGTTTGGACCATTCAATCGCCCTCGATGTCTCCTCTATACCTATCTTCACTCAACGGTAGTACGATGAGGTCAGCACTTCGATATGGTTGTCACAACCCTACGTCAGGGCTGTCTATTTAAGATCACATTAGTATTTCCGCGCGGTTTATTTAAACTCTGTTGATTGGCGGCTTATAAAAATAAGGCTCGGGTTAAAATAAAAAGGAAAAAACTAAACCTTTGGTTTCTCTTGAAGTTATTTAATTACTCGACAATTGTCTTAGCAGCGCACAAAATATTAATAAAGTCCGAGAACCACACTATTAAAAAAAGAACTTTTTTTTAGAGTTCTGAGCTCCTTTCGAATAGTTCGAGAGTTCCTGATAGTTTTTAAAAATAGTTCCAGGGTTTACATGCCTCAAAAATCAGATTTTCAAGATGGGGGGCTAAGTTCACGCTCCCGTCCACTTTCGAAAAATTTCAATTTTTTTCAGAGTTCTGGGATGCTCTTTCTAGAGTTCCTGATGCTTTTCGACAACAGTTCCATGAATTTCCGGGCACAGTGAACTTTAAAAAAAAATTTCAACCCCCCACTTTTTACATATCCACTTTTTATCTATATATTTCTGTAGTACCCCAAGAGTTCTAGAGTTCTGTGTAACTCAAATTTTGAAAATTTTTATCTCCAAAAAAATGCTGAACATCAAAGTTACCCAAAAATTTCAAAAATCAATTTTTGAAAAGTTCCAAGAGTTCTGGTCAGAGTTCTCTTTCCCCCCGGAATAGTTCTACAAAAAAGCCCAATAACATTTTTAGCTACGACCAAAATCCAAAAAGCTATGGCACTTCAAAGTTCTATCTTGATCTATCTTTTACGTTTATTTCGTATATTCATCTATGAAAGATGAATGAAGGCTAAGGGGAACCCCCAGAATTCGGGAGCGGAGGTTCTCTCCATCCGGAGAACCAGGAAGGAGGAGATCCTCTTGGTCCTGAAAAAGGGGGGTTACGTCTCGACCTTCGAGAAGGCACTCGATCAGGCGGTCGGCAATGAGCCGAGGTTAAGTCTTTGGTCTTGAAGAGGTCCTTTGAAGTTAGGGACCTCGACGAGACTGTCACAAGGGGAGAGGTTGTGGCCGCGCTCTGTATTGCGCTGGTCAAGCCAGACCTCGGGGACCAGTGCAGGCTGTATAAGCGCTTCGGCGGTGTACAGACTGCGGTGGTCTGTTTAACCGAGGCGGACGCTCGAAGCTTGCTCGGGCTCGGTAAGCTGAGCGTATGGTGGGTGAACTGCCGCATCCGGAAGCATGTCGAGCTTGCCCGGTGCTTCAGGTGCCAGGGTTATGGCCATGTGTCGCGCGGCTGCACGCTTCCAGGCAGGAAGGACGCCTGCTGGAGGTGTGGGGGCGTGTCGAACGTGTCTAAGGAGTGCAAGGCTCCGCCTAGGTGCCTGAGATGTGCTGATAGGGGCGAAAAAGATGTCGCCCATGCTTCGGGGAGCGGCTCTTGCCCAATATTTAGGGCGGAGATCCGGAGGTTGAGGGGTGGAAAGTGAAGTTTCTACAGCTCAACCTCGGGAGAGGGAAGGAAGCCCAGAACCTTCTGATGCAGACTGCCAAGGAGAGGGGGGCCGATGTGTTTCTTATTAGTGAGCAACACAAATGGTCCGAAAACTCTGCTTGGTACCAGGATGCATCACGGAGGACTGGGATCCTTGTTTGTAGCCGTGATTTAAACATCGGGGATTTCTTGGAAACCGACGCGGGGTTCGTTTGCGTGGAGTTGGCAGGGGTGCGTGTGTACGAGATCTTCGAGACCCAGATCCTCCTCCTTGACGAAAGCCTCAGAGAGGTTAGTGGGCAGTCCCTTATTGCGGGCGACTTTAATAGTAAGTCGCCCGAGTGGGGAGAAGCCCGTCTGGACAGGAGGGGAACCTTGGTCGGTGAGATGGTCACCAGGAACGACCTGATTGTATTGAATCGGGGCAGGGATTTTACGTTCAGACGAGGAGCGGGGGGGGGGGGGTCGATTATCGACCTCATGATTGCCGCGCCCCGTCTTGCCTCAAGGATAGGCGACTGGTGCGTCCTCGATGTAATAACATTGAGCGACCATCAGTGCATTGAGCGGAAAAGTGAGAAACCCCTGTTGGAACACAAAACGACTCAGCAAAGACAAGCTTCGTGAACACCTTGAAGAAACCAGGCTCATAGATGAGCTTGGTTGGGCAAGGTCTACGGAGTCGTCGGAGGACACTGTGCGGGCGGCGAGGCGGAAGGTGGTCGCAGCATGTGACCACTTCATGCCTCGCCGCGGGCACAGGCGTACCGGGGACTCGATGTACTGGTGGAACGACCAGTTGTCCGTCCTGCGTCAAAAATTCCTTACAGCGCGGCGGAGGTTTACCCGCTCAAAGGGTGATCCTCTGCTGCTCGAGGCATGGAAAAAAGCAAAATCAGCTCTGAGGCAAGGCATAAAGAAAAGCCGACTTCAGTGCTCGAAAGACTTGATCGGGGAAGTCGAGAAGGACCAATGGGGTCTCGCCTTCAAAATAGTCACTAAGAGATTTGGTGACTAGAAGAAAGACCCCGGGCCTGGATAATGCCGATCGAGTCAAGTACATCGTGCGAAGCTTGTTCCCGCATGTACAGCCGTTCTAAAGACAGGACCGAAGTTCCTGCGTGCTCCGGAGCGAAGAACTCTTGACTCTCGAAGAACTAAAGAGAGCGGGTGGAAAGCTCAAGGCAAACACAGCGCCAGGGATCGACGGGTTGCCGAACGAGATCCTCAAAGAGGTGATCGGGGTATACCCGGTGAACCTCCTAGAAGTCTTTAACTCCTGTCTTCTGGAGGGGAGGTTCTTCGCAGACTGGAAGAAGCAGAAGTTGGTCCTGTTGAGGAAGGGCAACAAACCTCTAGGGGATCCCTCATCGTATAGACCAATATGATTATTGAATACGATGCGGAAACTTCTGGAGGAAATGATCCTACAAAGACTACAGGGTCACATGGTCCGCGAGAATGGTCTCTCGGAAAACCAGTTCGGCTTTCGGAAAGGCAGGTCCACAGTTGACGCAATCCAGGCAGTGGTGGACATCGCCACTAAATCAAGAAGAGGAACTGGTAAGCGTAAGGGATGCTGCGCGTTGATCAGCATTGACATACGGAATGCGTTCAATACCGCGAGATGGAACATCTGCATCGAGGCGATGGTGCGGAAAAAGGTTCCAGACTACCTGTTGCGAATGATAGATTACTATCTGAGCGACAGGTGGGTGATATACGAGGGCGACAAATGGTCTCTCAAGGAAGAGATGACATGTGGCGCCCCTCAAGGTTCACGGGTAGGTCCACTCGTTTGGAACGTCATGTACGACGATTTCCTGCGCATGGACCTGCCTGCTGGAACGAGCATCATCGGCTTCGCGGATGACGCACTTGTTGTGTGCGCCGCTGACGACGTCAAAATCCTGGAGCTGAGGATCAATAATAGTCTGTGGCAGGCAAAGCGTTGGTTGGATTGCAGAAGCGTAAAAATGGCTCCTGAGAAGACCGAGGCTTTGCTGGTCACGGACAGGAGATCCTTCAAATACCCGAGGATCGTTCTCGGGGAACATGAAATCAAGTGGAAAAAGAGCATTAAGTACCTGGGTGTGCAGTTGGATCGAAGGCTTAGCTTCGGCGAACACCTGGAGATCGCGACTGCCAAAGCCATCCAATGTGGGGCTGCCCTGACTCGGCTTATGCCCAACATTGGTGGACCCAGGGAAGCTAAGAGAAGGCTGGTGGCGAGCGTGGTAAATTCGAAGCTGCTTTATGCAGCTCCGATCTGGACAAGTGCCCTTAACAACCATGCTATCCTGAAGAAGCTGTTCTCGGCACAGAGAGGTGTGGTGATGAGAATTATCTCAGCATACCGAACTGTGTCGACGAGCGCTGTGCTGGTCCTGGCGAGCGTCCCACCAATATATTTATTGGCGGAGGAAAGGAAAGAGACCTTGCAGCTCCGTATGGAGCTCACCTGCTTAACAAACCTGCAGGAAATCGCTCGCGCGAAGGAGGCCATCCGCAAGGATGGAAGGCGCAGACTCGTCGAGAAATGGCAAACGAGATGGCATGGAGACCAATCCGGCAGATGGACACACCATCTGATCCCGGAGCTCGCCACCTGGCTGGATAGAAAGCACGGTCAAGTCGGCTTTTACCTGACGCAAGCGCTTTCGGGCCATGGTTGCTTTAATGCGTACCTGAAGCGCTTCAAGAAAAGAGACGACGATTCGTGTCGCTACTGCGGTTTCCTTGTGGAAAATGCAGAGCACACACTCATTGTTTGTGCCAGGTGGGGCACGGAAAGGGAGGCCGTCGGTCGGGCAGTGAGAGCACAACTCACTCCTGACACGATGGTCTCTCTCATGCTCCAGTCTGAACAGATATGGATGCTTATCGAGTCATTCGTCACCCTGATGATGAAGACGATGGAGCTCGATGGGCGTGCAGAGCGCGGCAACAATGGGGGCCAGTAGAAATCGCATCGGGACCTACACCCGCGGTCCTGCGTCCTGGGCGGACTTGGCTGTCTGCGTCGGCCGGGGGAGGAATCTTTATATTCCTCCCCTGGTTGGCGCGGCTAGCCAGTCTGCCCAACGAGCGTGTGCCCGCGGATGGGGGTCCCGGGCGAACGGACGACGGAAGAGTCGTACGCGACTTTAAGCTGGAACCAACTGCCCGCGAAGTTTAAAGCCTAAAGGCGGTTCCGCGGGCGGTGTATTGGTTCGTGAGAGGGGGTTTTTTGGTTTTAACAGGTATGCCTAGACCCCTCCTAGGAGAGTCCTGTACAACGTCTATAAAAGATTTCGCCATTTTTCCTCCTGACAAAAAAAAAAAGAAAAAAAAAATATTTTTAAAGAATTTGAAAATCTTTCTGTGGAAAAAATGACGCTTTCGACTGCGCTGGGATTCGAGCCCAGGTCTTTCGATTGCCGGTCGACTGCTCTGACCACTGAGCTACACAGGCGTCCGACATCTCTTTCTCCACAGGAAAATCTCCTTATATCGCCTAGTGGCTCAGCCTGGCGGGCAGTGACAAAAATTTCAAACTCAACTAATTAATTTAAAATCATTTACAGCCGCCAGGCTGAGCCACTAGGCGATATAAGGAGATTTTCCTGTGGAGAAAGAGATGTCGGACGCCTGTGTAGCTCAGTGGTCAGAGCAGTCGACCGGCAATCGAAAGACCTGGGCTCGAATCCCAGCGCAGTCGAAAGCGTCATTTTTTCCACAGAAAGATTTTCAAATTCTTTAAAAATATTAAATTTATTGGCATTATTTGCGATATAAGAGTTTGAAATTGTCTACGAGGACACCTGTCGACAACGTATCCTATCTGATACGCGACTAGTGATCCTCCGATAATGTAGGCAGTGACAAAAATTTCAAACTCAACTAATTAATTTAAAAAAAAAAAAAACTGGGTCGCCTCGGCATCGTCTGCTCCTGCGCCTTGTGCTGGCATCACATTCATGCGGCAATCACCTACACTGCGTTCTTGTAACACTGTATAGATATACTATACTGCTGTATATGGGTGATTCTCTGGAAACAGGGCACTTTTGATAATAGAAGTATTTTTTGTAACAATGTTTCAATGTCATTTAACTCTTTAACGTATTGTGGTACATGGGCTTAATCATAAATCACTGTAGATTTTGGGGTCGCTAAATACAAAACTGATATTAGATTTTAAAAATTTAAATTGGCAGATCTATTAATATGGCGGACACAAAACTTAAAAAGGTAATAAATCTTTATAAAAATCACGAATCAGTGGTTTTGACAGTCGCTGATTACGAATCTGACCTTGCATTATAAAAAATTCAATTTGGGTCAATATTGATACAGATACCAATTTGTCCTGAAAAATCTGCCAATTATACTATTTTATGAACATTGATTAACTTTTTCAAATTTGCGGGACAGTATTAGATCCGTGATTTTGAATTTTAAAAATCTGATGGTGGAATGTAATCAATGATCCCAAAAACCCTTTAGGTACAGAGAATAATTAAATTTGGACCACGGTGAATTTATGACTGGTTAACTAAACTAAACGGGTACTTTACGCTGTGAATCCTTTTAAGTTTTTAGAAATTTGCCGCACTTAATTCTGCTCACAAGAGTAGCTTTACCCGCGGTGGCGTGTCCTTTTTATATTATTTTTTTAGGTGACGTCACGCATTGCGCAGTATCCCGCTGTGTGTGACGTACAATAGTTATACCTCTCTTTTCTATAGGTGGTTTTCTCTCTCTTTAGTAACTTCCCCAGAATTTTCCCCAGACCTAGCCTGTGACTATGCTACATTCAAACACGTCGCGGGACGTGACATAATTATCGGATTCGTTTCAAATTTAGACTTGAGAAGTTTTCTTGAATACGCATTGCAATTCGCAAACCAAAAATAAAACTTAAGTATTTAGAAAATGAACATGGTGGACTCAAATTGACAAGTAAAAAATAGTTTTTAATAAAAATAAGTAAATAAATGATATCATATCATATGGAAAAGAACTCGTAATTAGTATTCCATTTTCTGAGAGTGGCAGTGTAATTTTTAAATTTAAGGAACATAAATCTATAAGCATATATATATATAATACAGCAATGTCGACTATTTTTGAACCAGCAGGAAGTGTTTTTAGAGTGATTATCCAAATGAGCTGGCTTAGATTCTCATTATTTATTATTATTTCTGTGTTTGCAACAGTAAAATGTCTCTGAAAGTCTCTTTTCCAAGCTGTATACAAAAGGCGGCCCTAATTGATTAGAGAAAGAGAGAAAAACAACAGCTACGCTGCTGCCTTGATGAACCTGCGACGCACTCGGCAGGTCGACCCGAATGGGAATGATTTCAAAAGTTTCTCTCTCCTAAAGTTTTACTCCGATTGACTTCAAACTTTGGGGAAATATTCTTGATATGTTGTACTATTATATAAAAAATTATGAAAAAAATGGAGTTTTCAAATTTTAGAACCCATGTAACCCCAAATATCTTTGATCATCGGTACTGGACAAAATTTTCTAAAGAATAAAAGCCACACAATAAAAAAATTTTGCCGGGTAAGGGCGGTTTCATACTTCAGCTAGCTAGCTAGCAGCCGCATGCGCAGTACATTTGTGTGTTGATAGAACAGAGAGAAAAGATATATATCTCTCTCTGTTCTACCAACACAAAAAGGTACTGCGCATGCGGCTGCTAGCTAACTAGCTGAAGTATGAAACCGCTCTAAAGCCACATGTTTTCCTTAGCTTGAAACAGATTCTCGTAGACTATGATCTGAAAAAGGAGTTTTTCAGGGACAAACACAAACTAAAAGTCAGACAACCCAAACATGAAATTACATCCATCTGACAGACATTTTACTGTGATTTGAGCCCAGATCATATATATGCAGTTTTCTGTTTGGTTTCTCATGTGGTGTCCTATGCTCAAGGTTTTTATTGAGTGATTAGTTTGGTAGGGTGCACTTTGGACCGTATATCGATTCTCCAAAGCATTAATTCTCCCAGGCGCAGTGAACTTCAGGATAGAAATTCTAAGAATTTTCATGCGCACATTGTAACTTACAAGAAAGGCATACGTTTGTTAAAGTGTTTTAGAGAAAAAAGAGTATCTTCCTGAATGAAAAAGTAAAGGAATAAAAAGAGAAAACAAGTTTTTAATCCGAAAACTGCTGAGAAGGAGATCTTTGTTCCACGTGATCCGTCCATTGAATAACGCATTTTGAATTTTATTAAACAAAACAAAAACGAAAGTTATAACCAGCTGATCTGAAAAATCACTTCGAAAATTGTTCCGTGTTGATCAATAATCGTTGAAATGGCTGCATACATCGCTGCCGATGCATTTAACGAAGGTACTGCTTCATTTTTATATTATATGAGTGCAATGGGACTTTCACTGGGGCCCAATGCGCATTTATATGCCCAAAAGGACGATGCGCAGCGCGTCACGATATCCCACAACGGAGCGCAGGAGAGCACACGAGAGGAAAGAATGATCCGTCGACAGCATCAGATTGAATTGTTAGAGGCTGCCAAAAAACCTTGCTTCAGCTCTGAAAGAAAAATGAAATTTAACAAAAGGGAAAAAGACAAGTTTTTATCGAAACAAAGAACAGAATTTTCGGAAATACTTTTATTTTGATTAAGAACTGTCTTTAGTCTATTGCACGAATTTTAATGAATTTATAAACGTATTAAAACAGAATCTTCTAAACACAGCCTGAAGGCCGTCTTATTGCACAACACAAACGAGTATGCATCGATACCAATAGCTCATTCAACAAAACTCAATGAAAATTACAGTAATATGAAAATCGTCTTGGAAGCGATCAAGTACGAACAACATAAATGGCAAATTTGTGGAGATTTCAAAGTTCTTACGATGCTTCTGGGACAACATTCAGGAAATACGAAGTATTCTTGTTTCTTGTACGTATGGGACTGCCGAGATCGTGGTAATCATTATATGAAAAAAATTTCGCCGAAAAGAATTTCACTAGACCGAGATGCAGAAACGTCATTAATGACCTATTAGTGGAGCCATCAAAAGTCCTTCTTCCACCTCTTCAGATCAAGTTGGGTCTAATGAAATAATTTGTAAAAGCATTAAATAAAGAAGGACAATGTTTTCAGTATGTAATGTCTCAGTTTTTCCAATTGTCCGATGCTAAGTTAAAAGAGGGAATATTTAATGGACCTCGAATTCGAAAACTGTTGAAAGACGACGTTATTGTTATTAAAATGACTTTAACTGAGAAAAAAACATGCCTTGATTACAAAAATGTCCTTGTAAAATTACTGGGAAACCTTAAGAGGACAGAATGAAAAAACCAGGTCTCAAGAATGGTCGACAGTTTCAAAAAATTAAAATGTTTAATGAGTTTAAAGCTACATTTCATGAATTCTCATGTTAAATATTTTTCTGAAAACCTTGAGGACTGCAGTGAAGAACAGGGCGAAAGGTTCCACCAAGATATCAAAGTGATAGAACAAAGATATCAAGGTAGATGGAATGAAAATATGATGGCGGACTACTGTTGGATGTTAAAAAGAGATTTGTCTCGAAAAAAAAGTAAAATGCCGCTACGAAGATCTTTTGAATCCAAAAGAGTGCGTTATAATAAGAACAAATAGCTGTTCTTCCATCGAAAGTCAGTGGTACGCAGAACTATACAGGGTGTCCCAGGACTCAAGGTACATATTAATATTTTTGAATTCGAAAAAAAATGGAATGAAATATTCTAATACAAAAAATTTGTGAAGTGTATAATTATTGAGTAATTAGCAATTAAAATTGACCAATCATAAAAATGCGTTAGATAGACGACTGTTTATATGCTATCGCTGAGAGAGTGTGAGAATGCAAGTTCAGATCGTATAATTTCCCCTCAGTTAATTTTTGTAAGAGGTATTGATTCTTTGGTGCAACTTCACACTTAAACGAGATTCAAAAATTAACAAGTATCTTTTTCGTGGCTTCCAAATTAGAAAACATTGCTGGCTGAGTTAATTACCTTACTTAAAATGTATGCGTTTTTGAATTTTGTACAATTCTCCTGAATTCTTGTTATTCCGCAGAATTCTCTCGAGTTCTGTAGAAACTACTTTAACACCGTGATGCCATCAGCTTTTAAGTATATTTATTTATCATATTCTTAAATTTGGCATAAGAACAGACAAAAAAATTCGAGACACTAGCAATTTTGATTTTTTTTATAAAACTTATTTATTTAATGTTGACTGAGCAACAAGTTTATAATGACTGTACAAGTTATAATTATAAATCAAAACAAATCAATGAAACGATATTAAGGCACATTGCCGATGGTTTTTGTTTTAATTTCTACCACTCCCAGGGCAACGAAGTTGATGAAAAAGGAGTTTCTGTTTTCAATGTCCTAGTAGAGCGGGCGTGAATTTGTTTCGCTGCTTAGTAGCAACTCCTGTCTCTCGCCGCGCACGATTTTGCACTAACTAACACATTTTTCGTATTGTAAAACAATCAATGAATTGAAGAAAAATCAAGACAAATTGCTTTGAAAAAGAGAAGTCAACGTGCTTTCAAACGAAGCACTTCTCTTTACCAGATTTTTATTCAATCCTGCTCGGGATATATCAATAAAAATTACTTCTTTCTGCTACTACTTCTTTTGTCTGCTTGTCGTTAAGACGCGACGACAACAGTCTGATGTCACTAATTCACTTTTGTGAAAATTTCTACTAATTATTAGTGAAATTTCAGTATTTGGTTTAGCAATTCTGAAAATTTCACTGAAGTTTTAGTAAACAGTGTCTAATAATTAGTAGCAATTTTCCGAACTGGGAACATATCAGTTTGATTCCTGGGCTTAAGAACTTCGCAAAGCACTTTAGAAGTATGTGTTTTTTCCGTTCAAATCAATTATTTATTTATTTCCTTGAATCATGAGAAATTAAGAAGAGTTTTATAAGAAATTACTCAGATTCAGCAAAATTCGTAAGAATTTGTAGGATTTATGAATTTTTCAATTTCAACAATTTATTGCATATTTTCATAGCTTGAAAAGTATTTGGGCGTTTTTAAATTAATTCAAACGTGTTGAAAGGTATTCCACTGAATTCGTGATAACTATGCAGAATTCGAATAACGAGTACATCTCCATTCACTGGTAGCTGAGCCATCGACCTATCTTGACTCATTGAGTAAGAATTACGAAAATTACGAGAAATTTAGTACAATTCGGAGGAATTTACAGCATTCAAAAACCTTGAAATTCCAAATAATTAGATGTATCCAAAAGTGTTCAAGGTAATTCAAAGATGTTAAAGGGATTTCTAAAGAACTCAAAAGAATTCTGCGAAAATGCCAAGAATTCAGCAGGATTGTACAGAATTCAAAAACGCATACATTTTTAACTACGGTAATTAACTCAGCCAGCAATGTTTTCTAATTTGGAAGCTACGAAAAAGATACTTGTTAATTTTTGAATCTCGTTTAAGTGTGAAGTTGCACCAAAGAATCAATACCTCTTACAAAAATAAACTGAGGAGAAATTATACGATCTGAACTTGCATTCTCACACTCTCTCAGCGATAGCATATAAACAGTCGTCTATCTAATGCATTTTTATGATTGGTCAATTTTAATTGCTAATTACTCAGTAATTATACACTTCACAAATTTTTTGCATTAGAATTTTTCATTCCATTTTTTTTTTGGAATTTAAAAATATTAATATGTACCTTGAGTCCTGGGACGCCCTGTATATGAAAGCCACGTCCTCTAGGAAATATCTAATCAACGGCTACAAATTCCACTGATTAATCAGTGAAAAATGGGCTACTAAAGATTAAGTGAGAATTCACTGATTCTGATTCAGGAGTACATTCATGCAAAACAAACGCTAACTGGACTTACGAATCGGATTCGATGCCTGGAAGTACAAAAATCTGATTTTGTTCTGCAAAGCACCGCACAGACAATTTTGTTTTAGGGTTTTATTACAGATTTTCTAGTTAACTCATTGAAATAATACTATATATGAAATCAGCAGTTTGAAATTTATAATAAAACCGTTTTTCACTATTATATACTCAAAAATACGATTTTTTGAGGTTATGTCAAAAACAAATCTTGAAAGGTGCTACTTTGATCTCAGATTAGGATTCAGCGACTTAAAATACATAAAAATACATATGTCTCGTTAAAAGTACCAGACTTTTTTTTGTGTGGCTGTGAGTCAAAGTGCGTATTAGCAACCCAACAGAAAGCTTAATACCATGCCCTCTCATAGACAGGAGAAGATCTATGAGCAACCTGAGACACTCTGCTCAATCAGCCTCCTGATCAGGACTTCAAGCAAGAGTAATTTTCCCCTGGACAAACCCCTGTACAATTTTCTTTAACAGTTTACATAGCGAGGACATGAGAGAAATTGCACAGAATGTTCATTTTACCTGAAATTCTAGAACGTTAAAAATTTTGTATTCATGATAATTAAATGTTTCGAGCATTTTTCGCAAGATAAAAGAAAGTTAAGATAAGGAAATGAATAAATATGAATGTATCTTCACTGCGCACTTAATCAAAATTGCAATTAGCATATATTGGAACCGCATTAGATTTAATTATTTAAAAAAAATCTAAATTCTCTTTCTCAATCTTTTACTTATATCTTAAAAAATTTATTTTTCAAATTTTCGTATTTTAATAACCCCAAGCACACGATACTTCTCTTATTGAAAAAACATTTAAAGTCCGTAGAATACACCATGTTGTTTTGCGTATTCACTGTGCAACCCAATACGTCTGTTATACCAAGATAATGAAAGTAAAATAAGTTCCTCAATATAAGCTTATTATTTAATTGATAATGAACTTGATTATGGATTTCTGATTCAGGGCTGTACGTAGATCTCACATAAGAAAATAAAGTCAGAAACTAATTACGTTGAAAATTTTATTAAGAGAAAGTTATGTGATAAGCTCTATTATTCAGTATCATTATATTAACCATGGACTAATCTTCTTAGACTTATCTGTGTATAATCTAAGACATTTCACTTTTCATGAAATACTTAAGAGAAGGATGTACGCAACAAAGCAAATTTTATTTTGTGATAGCGTCTCTATAGGGGAAATGTCATGACTTGTGTCAGGAATTCACTCACATTTCACGGCATTGGGAATTTATTGCTATTACTTTAATGCACATCCTCCCCTAAACTTTGTCATGAATAGTGGCGCAATTTTTGACGGACAAAGACACGGCAGATTAGTCTTCTTAGTCTTAATTCATGGTATTGAGCTACTTATTCACTCACACATTTAATGCTATGTATCAAATGGGCTAGGTGACTAATTATGGTTATTTTAACCTTATTCGGTTAGATTTTTTGTAAAAGAAATATATGTCTGAAAATTTGACAGAGACGGTAAAAATTATTATTTTTTTAAATTGTCTCTCAAATTTTTTTTCCAAAACGAAATAGTCAAATTAAGGAAAGAATAAAGAATTTATGCGAACGAAAATATATAATTTCATCGATGGCAATTTTTTAAAGTGTAAGTATTTCAATGGCGCGAGTCTCCAATAGATTTTCCATAGCATTGACATCCTTGCACCAAGCATCCAGTCGTTGGACCATACCTGCAATTTGAGTTCTGTCCAATACTCGAGGCTGGACCCAGGTCATGTTTACTGTTCCTGCGACTTGATCAATTGCTCCTCGAACTAAACCTTGCGCCAGCGCTTTCATGACAAGGAGTTCAACCTCTCCGATTGGTAGACGAGTCTCTTGAGAGATTTCACTAAAAGTCAATTGCCTGAAAAAAATAGGTAATTAAAATTCTCGGTCTTTTATAAATTTCAGATTTTAAAATCGTAGAATAAAATTTTAAAAATGTGCCCGTTAAAGGTAGGCATATTTCTATCACGCGCTAGGTTGAGCGCGTCGTAAGTGCGCTTGGTTTTGTTTCACTTTGAATAATGTATTGTCCTCGTAGTTCTTGCGTTTTGCGTTCAATAAAAATTTGTTTGTGTTACAAAAATACAATTTAATTATTAAATTTTTACGAAACATCAGAACCTTGTTTCCAATGGATTCATGTTTTTTCAATGCAAAAATTACTACTCCTACATAACTGTTACTGATATACTTTTTCCAATGCCACCAGATTTTATTTCAGAAAATTCGTGAACTAATTTCACTGGAAATTTGTACATGCAAGTTTTCGTGGGGGTTTTCATCAAATCTACAATTAAAATATTTAAAGAAATAAAAAATGGTGAACAAAATTAGTGCTATGCAATTTATGCAGGAGCGAGCCCAGAAAACTTATTGGGTGGGGCAAGTAGGGAAAGTGAACTTTCTTGGTATAAAATTCATGAGATCTTTAGCGCCTTATGTGAATAGCCTGCTATCAGACGGACATCTGTTGTTTACAAAAAGTTGAGAAAACCCCATTTTTTGCACAGCAGAAAAAATCTATAATAATTCGTAGCGTCATATTGAAGATGGACATATCGATACCCACGTTCTAATATGTCGTATCCCACATTTGGAAAATATTTCAGGAAACGATAAAAGCGTCTTGCTAGCACAAATAAATAAATATAAACAAATTTTTGTTTTATACGTTCATAAAAATGCATAAATAATAATAATTAAAGCAAAAAAAATTATTTAAATAAATTTTATGATATTTAATGTGGGTTACGCAAGAAGAAAAAATTAAAATGTATTTTAGGAATAAAATTAATTTAATCTTTTTTTTAATTAAATATTGTTTCATCCCATACATAACATTTTTCTCTCTTATTTTGTATTGTTTAATTCATAATTATTATAATATAACATTATTGATACATTTTATTTTTACTATCTTTAATATTGCTTAAAACATTTTTTTTTTTTTCATTTTAAGTACTCTTAATTTTTTTTTTTTTTACTTCAGGTACATTTTCTTGCTGAGATTGTTGAAAATTTCTTGTACTCTTTCGTCTGGTATTATCACAATTTTTTTTATAATTAATATCATTATCTTCAGGTTTTATAAAAATCTATTATTAGTACGCAGTACTTTGCTTTTAACACCAAGATTAACTTGATTAGCTTTTCGTTTCTTACTCTTAGTCTTTTCAGTTACCTTAACTATATTTTTACTCTCGGCTTCCAAATTTTTTATTGATGGAGATTGGTCAGAAGCAGAGTCAGTATCACCAATATATTTTATATTATCATAGAAGCAGTGCAGTAACACTTTTTTTAATGCCTGTAATTGTTGCCATTTACTTTTAGTTGTTTTTAATCGATCTACAAACAAAGGTTTCAGCGGATGCTCTAGATTTAATTGGAGTTGTAAAAATATTATTTGTAATTACCTTCTTACTCATTTCATTAAATAATTTCTTAAAATAAACTTCATCACAAAATAAAAATTGACTGTCACATCGCTGGCGCTGACTTAACCAATGGATGTGGGATACGACATATTAGAATTCGTGAAAATCGGCATGTGGGATACGACATATTAGAATATTTATTTAAAAATATTAAATAAACATTTTGACTCCCAAGATTTTAATATAAGCTGTACAACATTATTATTAATCCATTTTTCAAAAAAAGTCAATTTCTCAAATTTTGTGGGATACGACATATTAGAACGTGGGTATCGATATAATGCTTCCAGAAAGTTGAGAAAACCCGATTTTTTTTTGTACAGCGAGAAAAATTCTATAAAAATCTACTGCTAACGTAGTTTTGTACGTTATACAGTTGGCAAGAAATCTTAAGTATTATTTTTTGGGCAATTGGTAATTGACAATTGGGCAAAAAAGTGTCTCTCGACAAATTTGTCTAGAAGTCGCAACTTTGATGCGATATAGATTTTTTTTAAAATGAAAGGTAAGTTAATTTATAAGAGATTTGCAGAGCCGATTAAAAAAAATCATTTTTTTTCAAATTTAACAATAAAATTTAAAAGAATTTGGAATCTTTCCGTGGAAAAAAGATGCTTTCGACTGCGCTGGGATTCGAGCCCAGGCCTTTCAATTTCTTTAAAATTTTAATTTTATTTGCATTTATTTGCGATATAAAAGTTTGAAATTGTCTACGCGGACACCTGTCGGCAACGTATCCTATCTGATACGCGACTAGTGATTCTCCGATAATGTAGTCAGTGGCAGAAATTTCAAACTCAACTAATTAACCCGTTTCCACCGAAAACGCCACTCGCGGTACATCGGTCTTCGGGAGCTCATAACTAATGCTGTAGGCTTCAAAAAAAATTCAGAGAGACATATTTTTAAAGTTTAAGACCTGCCCTTCTCCATAGTAAACTCAAAATTGCTTCGACATATCATTAATTATGAAAAAATCTTGTTTAAACAAAAAAAAACATGATTTTTCCACTCTCTTTTTTTCAAAAACTGAATTTTCAAGAGCTTTCCTGTCAGCAATCAACCTGGAACCTTTTCAATCGGTGGAATAAATGTCTGAACTTCAAGAATCCATGGTTCAAAGTTCGATTTCAGGCCTTGGTATTTTCAAAATGGCGCCCTAACCGCAAAATTTTTGCAAATATATCCATGATTTTTTTAATCGAAAACTATGAACTTTCGGAGAAAACACCAAGGGTGAAAAAGTTCTTAAGATTAGTCAAAGAATGCTCTTAAATTTTTGCAACTGCTGTCTAGAAAATTTTTGTAAATGGTTAATTTTTGCAAAATCCAAAAATTGATCAAAGCGCTTCAAAAAAAAAAAAAAAAACAGTAAGTTACTAAATTCTAATGAAAAAAAAACGAAAAAGACTATCTATATTCGTCGACCTTCACGATGGTGATAGTTGGGCAACATAAACTTTGTTTACGGCAGACAGACCATAGGAGCATTTTGATAATAGTATTTTGAAATTAAAAATTTTTTTTGACAGCAATAAACTCAAAACGAAAACTGGAAAGCATAAAATGTTTTACGAATTAGCCAAAGAATCCAAGACAATCTTTTGGAAGCGTTTTGAACAATTTTTGGATTTTGCAAAAATTAAGCATATACAAAAAATTAAAAATTTTCTCGACAGCAGTTGGGAAAATTTAAGTGCATTCTTTGACTAATTCTAAGAACTTTTTCACTCTTGGTGTTTTCTCCGAAAGTTCATAGTTTTCGATTAAAAAAATCATGAATGTATTTGCAAAAATTTTGCGGTTAGGCCGCCATTTTGAAAATACCAAAGCCTAAAATCGAACTTTGAACCATGAATTCTTAAAGTTTAGACATTTATTCCGCCGATTGAAAAGGTTCCAGATTGATTGCTGACAGGAAAGCTCTTGAAAATTCAGTTTTTGAAAAAAAGAGAGTGTAAAAGTCATGTTTTTTTTTGTTTAAACAACATTTTTTCATAATTAATGATATGTCGAAGCAATTTAAATATAGAACCTTACTTATATAAACCTAATAATACGCGTATATATAAGAACGATACGCTTTCGTCGAAATTATACATATGCACGTTTACAATGCTGAGACATAAAATTTGAAACTTCCTCATATAGTGACTTCATGAATTATTTAGGGTTTGTAAGAATCTACCAGTTTCGTGACTAAAGTGTATGGGTTCCACTTAAGTAAAAAGAAATTAATTTTTTGTATAAATTATTCATAAAATGTAAATAAAATTTGAGGCATCATATTTAATTCATTCATTATCGAATTAATTATTATTTAATAAAATAAAATTCATTAAAAGAAAAGTTTTTGGGAACGTCGATAAAGATGTATTTTTCTTATCTATGATTTCCATAAATTTCAAATAATTATTCTGCAGTAACTTGTTTCACTGCTTCATACGACCCGCGAACTTTCTAAGAAATATATATATAGTTATTAAAAAATTTCAATTAAATGAACTAAACTGAAAGCTTTTCGTACTAAATACATAAGAAATTATTTGTTTATCCCATTATATACATATTTAGTCAGAAAACCACTGAAGAGGAAAAGTAACATTGGTTTATGCCAGGAGCGTTAACTTTGATCTAATGGGATCAAATTGATAAGTCCCTACTGAAATAAACTTTTATTGTAATTTAATAACTGGTATCACAAGTCTTTGGTAGAAAATGAGGTGAAGTTCAAGAAAAGGCTGGAATCCCAACCAGCTATCGGAAAAATCATCGTGCACTAAAGACCCCTTTCAGAATCTCACGGTAGTAAACGCATAACCTGATCCAAGGGGGTAAAGAGGAAAACCTCTTCTACCTCTGAATATCGGATTTTGAAGAAAGGAAAGGGCAGCATACCACCTTCGTGTACAAACGTCACCAAGAGCCAGCCTTCCACAAAGGCGAATGACTGGCGAGTAGTCGAGAACAAAAAAAATAAGTCAAATGTCGACATCTCGAAGGAAATAAAGGCGCGGGTTAACCTTCGAAGGCAGGACTCAAAGTCTTGTTCATTCGGAGAGCAAAGAACCGCTTCGGCGGGAAAACAGCTGCCCTGATCCAAGTGGCTGAGGTAGACGTACAACGTCTCCTTTAGCTAGTCAAGGTAAGGGTTGAATGAGTAAACAGCCGCATACGGGAGGATGCCGAGGTCACCCGGAGTTTCCGATGCCTCGGGTATCAGAACACCCTGAATAACATTTTTCAGTCAATTCTGATATAAGAACGAAATATTCAGGGCGAGAAATTACTAAAATGTGAATTACTAAAATGTGAATTACTTCATTAAATTTGTTTATAACAATGACTATAATTTTGTATTCTTATCGAATCGTGAGCAGGCAGGGTTTTTACGTGTATGCTAAATAAAAACTTTTAAAATAAAGTTCTCAAGTGCTTTGAATTTTAAAAAAGCACTTTCACTCATTAATTTGCTTATAACAAAATAACCAATTTCTTCGAATTTTCTAAACTGTTGGACATTATTTGTGAAGCTGATCTCAACTTATTCACGGAATTTTGACGGAAGTGAATTTCGAAGGAAAATTCAGTTTTATTGTTATATTTTAAAAAAAAATTTTTTTTTAATTGGCTCTTCACTCTTCAATGTTACAGATTTCTTCTAAATTAAATTATTTTCCATTGAGAAACAAAAATCTATAACGGATCAAAATTTGACCTCTGGAATAATTTGTCCTAAGGCTGTTTTGTCCCATTGTACGTCACTCCGCCCGCACCAGCGCCAACCTCAACAGTCAAAAACGATCGCCAGAAATTCTTTTCAGCATTCAGAAGGTCTTGAAATATAAAGGTTCGTTAAAAATAGAGGATGTTGAAATTCAAAAATATAATATTTTCTAACATAAACGATGAGAATATAATTTCTAATCACCGATTATTTGCTTGTCGTTTAAAGGTCATTTCCATAAGACACAGAAGAGAAATTTTTTGTCTCAATTTCAGTTCCTGAGCTGCTAGATCTGCAACTTTACTCCACTGCGGTTTTAGTCTTTCTAAAGCAGCAATATCTCCTGCATTGAAAGCTTGAAGTAGATCAACAAGCCAGAAATTAACGGTTCCTTTGAGTGATTCTAAGATGGGATGGGCTAATAACTCTCCCACATTATATACGCCCTCTCCCAAAAGAGCAGCAAGGCCCAGAAAAAATGCATGTTGTTCTTGTTCTTGTTTATTTAACGTATTCAGCTCGATACAGCCTAGATACCTATTGGATATGAAATTAGAATTGATTAGTTTATGTTGAATTAAAAGAAAAAACTTTGTATATTTTATTAGTATATATTCTTAGTACCTTAAAGCTGTGCGGTAATACTCTGCATGCTTCCCTTGCAATCGATACAGTCGACTAGCTAAAAGATAAAATCTACCATGTACTGTAGTAACTCCGTCTGCATTGTCCAGCATCGCCTCAACATCTTCGATAATCATTTTTGTTTTCTCTTGGTCGTTGAGCATGTCAAGGAAAATCTGCCCTTCAAGGACTTTGCAGAGGGATAGGGCTTCATTATTACTTTTTACTTTACTTTCGGTTCTTTCCAAGAATGTGATAGCTTCTTGCTTGTCTTTGAATTGTGCAATTACATGAACTAAGATTTCCACAAGTGACAATGAGTTCACCCTATAAAAGAAAAAAATTTTATTTAAAAGCATGGGCCAGGTACTAACGTTACAACATCGACCAAGGAAAAAAACAGTAGAGGAAAATCCACGTGTGGATGAAAAAATGTCAATTGTCCAAGCAGAAACGAAGCAACATGACTACGCGTATTAACACATCACTCAATAAGTTCGCAGTGAGACGACTTAGTCTCGACCGAAATGCTTTTAAAAATAATATACGTAAAGTACATCCACCAAGTACATCTAAAAAATGTTCATCGCCCATTTCCGTTCGTATGTTACGAGCCGCGCAGGTGCGACAGCTCGCAAGTTTGTGATTGGTGGGTCCTGTCGGTCAAATTATTAAAATAAACCGGGAGATTTTTGAAATAGAATAAAAACACTTTTGGCTCGTTCAATAAACTTTATAATTATTATTAACTTAAAATGTTCGGCTCAGTCCGGATGAACAATCTAAGTATTCGCGATCGAAAAAGGTAAAAGTGAAGTCTGAGTTAAGACGACGAATTCTTAACTCAGAGGAAACAACAATTCTTCACGATCAGAATTGAGAATCGAGAATGATTTTAACAGAGTCACTCTTTACAAAACTACACGCTCACATATTCTCCCAGATTCACATTCATCGCTGATTGTAACCAATCAGTGCACCGAACTAGCGCTACGTCACATAATGTCACGCATTGACTCCCACTCATACCCTATCGAGGTTCGCTGGTCAGAAGGTTTCAGATTCAAAAATAAGTAGACTCGCTTCCTCTACCCAAGTATACTAAGACTTTTCTAGGAAAAGTATTTAACATTCCATATCTCACCCTCTATGTGAAACTCGCATTTCATATTTTCATTTCGCCTAAACATTCTCTAAATCTAAACATGTCTCGCTGCTATCAGCCCCAGTATGACAGTTTTATAAACTGTTCGGATGAATTATAGATTATGATTTGATTTCTTAACGCTTTTATATACCGCCTATTACGAACCTTATATCAAGACTTTGACTCTAATATAAACTTAAAAATTATTCGTAGAATAATAAAGATTAACAATGAAGTAATTATTTACAACAAAGCACGTGTAGGGTTCTCTGAAGCCCTCACACGGCGTCAATCATCTTAAAATCTATAACGCACAATTCCAAAGAAATTATAATAAGTGTAAAGGAATTCATATTCTTTTATCGCAATTCTCTATTTTATAAACAATCATATCGCTTTAATAGCTATCCTACGACCCTCTCATGACACACTAGACGCTAAAATCAACTTTATCAAATAATGCCTTTTCGAATAATTGAATAATATATGATAGAATCCCCATATTACAAAACCTAATTATCTTGTTTAAAATAATCTGCGAAAATTCGCAAGAGAATCAGCGCAATCTACAGACAGCCGAGCGAACTACATAGTCGCTCGTCACACCTTACCCCTTATTCAAAAAGATTTTTTATTCTTTATTTTTTTTAATAAAAAATAAAAACTTCTTTTGTTTATGAATAAAAATTTAAATAATACGAAATAAAAATCATTAAATTGTTAATATAATTTCGAAAGTTAAAACATATATCTATTTACATTTGTTTATTTACTCTAAAATTATTTTTCTTTTAAGGTTATTTATTTATTATAATACTATTTTAGTGTAGTAGGCGATGAGTGATAGGGTGCTCATGACAAGTGTAAGCCCTAGTCTTTATCACCATTCAGAAAAGAATGCGAGAAGTTCCTAGCCTCCGTGGTACCACAAAGAGCAATACTCTCTCACCTCCGACCATTTATTAGGTTGAGAAAGAAAGATAAAAAATTTATTTCTTCAAAATTATAAAAAGGAGGGTGGGGGTAATCCGTAAAATAAAATTATTATTCCTGACAATTACACATCATCGTATATACACAACCCCTCACCCCTTATAGGAAGGAATAAGAATTTAAAAGTTCTATTATGTAAAATATATGTTTTTATAAATTTAATTACAATGATAAAATTAATGAATATTTATATTTACACTATCAAGTTGTGCATCTTTGTAAAATATTTTCAAGCTCTGAGGTCTAAGTTTATTCATATGAACAATTTTACTTTTACCACGACCTATGTCTAACTCTACATTGTAATCATTAAAACCATTGATTATTTTATAAGGACCTGAATGCTCCACATCAAGTTTAGAAGATTTAGTATCATTAAGTAAGTAAACTGTGTCACCTACATCGTAATTTTGGATGTTAAGTTTTTGATCATAGAATCTTTTAGATTTCTCTTTAGCTGCGTGGAGTCTGATTTTTGCTAAGCTTTGGGTTTCTGCCAATTTATCTTGTAAGGTTTTGAGAAACAGATTATATGTAAGAGGAAGTTTATTTTGTGCGAATTCCGAAGGAATTGTAGCTTCTTTACCAAAAATCAATTCGTGAGGAGTAAAACCCGTTCCTTCGTGAGTAGAAGTGTTATAAGAGAAAATTGCAAATCTAATCCATCGATCCCAATTCGTTTTTTCACAGTAATTCTTCAAGTATTGGATTAGGACGTGATGACTTCTTTCCAACGATCCCAAGGATTGGGGATGAAAAGCAGTTGACTTTAATTGTTTAATTTTAAATATTTTGCAAAAAGTTTCCATTATTTGACTTGTGAAATTGCTACCTTGATCCGTATGTATAATTTTTGGACATCCAAAGCGTGAAATAAATTGCTCTGCAAGAGCCATAGCGATAGTTGTAGATTCAATATTTTTTAAGGGTATAGCATCAGAATATTTTGTTAAATTATCCTGTATAGTTAATATGTACTTATTGCCCTGTTCTGTTAATGGTAATGGTCCTACAATGTCAATTTGTATTTTTTCAAATGCTTCTGAAGGTGAATCTGTAATTTTCATCGGCAATCGAGTTTTTATTCTTACTAATTTATTCACTTTGCAAATTTCGCATTGTCGTACGAAATCTCTAATATCTTTACGCATGTCTCGCCAGTAGAAATTTGATCGAATTCTATTATATGTTTTATTCGATCCCTTATGTCCCCCTACAGCTGAAGAATGATACTCCTCAATAATTTTTAAACGATCAGTTTCTGGTGGAACCTCAATTTCACCATAACAAATAGTAATTTTATAATTACCTTGACCAAAAATATTACGTAATTCTTCCTCAATAAAAGACCAAGATATTTGGTGAATACCGTTACCAACACGCGAAATACTAGCATGATTAATTTTTAATTAATCAATCGAATGTTTCAAACCTATCAAAGCGTTAGAAATATGAACTGCGTAGGGTTTCGAGTCGAAGGTTTCTTTTATAATAAGGTTAAAAACACAATGTTCTTCATATTTATATACTATTACATTTCCTAGTTGCAAAGATTCTGGAGACTCAGATTTTAAATCATCATATTTAAACTTATTTTGCAGAAATTAACTCTTGACTAGCCTCAGTAGTTAATTTGCAATCGACTGGAATAAATTGAATTAAATTATCATTTCTCATGTAAAGTTTATCTTTAGAAATTCTAAGGCAAGATAATCCAACATTTTCTGCTTGAACATCATTCTCATCATCAGAAACATTATTTTCGTTAACAATCGGAAGGCACTGAAAGTCTTTATTTGCAAAGATTGATTTCAGTTTCATGGGTTCCAAACTACTGGTGGAATCAGTTTCGTCATTTAAAAATATACCTGAATCAGGAATATTATTCCCATCATTATCAATTTGATTATTATCTTCATCCAATGAAAAATCAACACTGCCAACCTTGGAAGACAAATTATCAGCCAACCAATTATGCCCGTTGATAGGACAAATACATATATCATGTCTATCATTCAGACAATTGCAAATATCATGTCCCTGACTCGGACTTAGTGATCCTGCCTGACACAGATCAACATAAATATGTCCCTTACTCGGACTTTCTGATCCCTGACTCGGATCAATATAAATATCATGGGCAACATCACCCAGTACTGAAAATTCATCTCCCTCGCTGGCAGTCAAATAATCATTATCATTATCACTCGAGTTATCAATTATTTCGATTAAATTTTGATTGCTACAACTTGCACGATTGGGACAATCATCAAAAAGGGTTTCGTTTTCGTCAGTTGTGTAATAATCGTATAAAAAGTTTTCTTCAATTAAGGAATTACAATCGTCTAGGTGAGAATGGAAGGAAGACGACACAGGTGGTAGATCACGCGAGATCGACACCTCGTGAACGTTTTGGGTATCAGGTTCAAAAGGATCAAGTTCTTCAGTAGGTAATGGGTCTTGAGTATCGTAAAAATCAGGTTCGATTTCCATGAATGGATTACGCGAAAGTGCATCAGCGTTAGTGTTAATCGTACCCTTCTTATAGATGACGTCATAATCGTATTCAGCAAGTCGAAGACGCCAACGCAATAGTTTGGAACCAGGATCTTTAATACTGTGCAACCAAACAAGTGGTCTATGGTCTGTAACTAGAGTAAATTTTCTCCCGTAAAGATAAGGTCTAAAAGTTGTTACACAAAATAATATGGCTAAAAGTTCCTTTTCTATTGTAGAATAATTTATTTCAGTTTCTGATAAAGTACGTGAGGCATAAGCCACTGGAAGATCCTTTCCAATAATATCTTGACTCAAAACGCCACCCAATCCATAATTAGAGGCATCACATGAAACAATAAATGGTTTGCTGAAATTTGGATACTGCAAAATTGGATAATTACACAGAATATTTTTTAATTTATCAAAAGCATTTTGTTGAACTTCAGTCCAAGCGAATCGTACTCCCTTTTTTAATAAATAGGATAAAGGTTTAGCGACAGTTGAAAAATTTGGTATGAATCGTCGATAATAACCGGCAAGTCCTAGGAATTGTTTTATGTTTTTAGCAGATTTCGGTCGAGGAAATTTTCGGACAGCTTCAACCTTTTTAGAATCTGGTTTGACTCCGTCTCTAGAGATAACATGACCTAAGTAAGTTACCTCTTTTCGCAAAAACGAACACTTTTCAGTTTGTAAAGTTAAGTTAGCTGATTCTAATCGTTTCAATAAATTTTTTAATTTTTGAGTATGTTCTTCTAAAGATTTAGCATAAATGACTATGTCATCCATGTAAACAAAGAGTTCTATTCCCTGAAGTCCTGATAAAACCCTATCCATCAATCGTTGAAAGGTGGCAGGAGCATTTTTCAACCCGAATGGCATTCTATTAAAGTGGTAGTGACCGTATGGAGTAGAAAAAGCAGTTTTCGGTTTTGAACTAGGATGCATTTTAACTTGGTGAAAGCCGGATGCAAGATCCAGGATCGAGAAATACTGAGCACCACCCAACTGGTCTAATATATGAGTTATATTAGGCAGTGGGTAAGCATCGCTAATTGTTTTTTCATTTAGTTGGCGATAGTCTATGACCATACGCCAACGTTTATTTCCCTGCTCATCTGATTTTTTTGGAACAATCCATACGGGTGAATTATATGGAGAATTAGAGTCTTCGATAAGATTAGAATTTAAGAGCTCTCTTGTTTGTTTCAAAATTTCTTCATTATGGGCTTCCGCTGGGCGATACTGTCTTTGAAAAGTAGGCAGGTCGTCTGTGGTATGTATTTCGTGTTGCATGACGTCAGTGGCTCCTAGAATATCCCCATCGATTTTAAAACTATAAGGAAATTCAGACATACATTCGATTATACTCGCTTTTTCTTCATTATTTAAATTTGAAAAATCAAAATGTTTCATAATTGTTGGTAAACGTTCAGCTAATATACATTTTTTACTAACATATTGACATGTGATTATTTTATTATTCAGAGATGGAGTTTCAAATTCTTCATGTTCTACCGGTGGAATTGTTAATTTTATGTCGTGAAGATTTGAGTTTATAGCAAAAATTTTGACAGTACCCTTTTCGGACTTTACTAAATTTTCGCCAAGAAATATGCCAGTTCCCGCGTCAATTTTTCGTAAGTAACCCTCTTTTGGACTATAATTATTTACATGCAATGTTATAAGTTTTCGAGTGCGCGCAGGTAATTCAATAACTTCGGTTGGAACTAAATTTGCAGATTTAATTTGTAAAATTATTTCCTTATTAGAGAATGACATTGTTGCAGAATTTTCCCTCAAAAACTGCATTCCCAAGATACCACAAGGCTTAATAGGAAAATTCCCCCGTACCAAATGAAACTTTATTTTATTTCCGTTATAATTTATAATGACTGATCCTTGAGTTTTTATCATCCCACGACCGATTCCAGTTAAATAAAATATTTGCGTAGTATTTCGGCGTAATTTTCGGCGAATACAGCATTCTTTTAATAAATTTAATTCGCACCCGGTATCTATTAAAAACGCTGCTTTTCCATCATGAAAAATGTCAGAACTAATATTTATTGTAGGGGTTCCGACGGTCCCTTCCCTTTTAATAGTGAGTACTGCGCGTCTGTTTGGTGCACGAGTGAAATGCTCTTGCTCGTCGTTGCACCGGGCCGACGGGAGCCGTTCGAGTTTAAAAGCCCAGTTGTTTTAGAAGTAGAGGGCCTTTCCTTTTTAATTTTTTCTAAAGCTAATTCAGCTTCTTCAGCTCTGCGTTTGAAGCATCTATCCGCGAAATGTCCCCTAGCTTTGCAATAATCACATTGAGGACTATTTTTCTTGTCTGAATAATCATTCCTACTGCGTTTTCTTGCGTTACTGAATGAATTAAAATTTCTATGAGGGCAGCTACGAGAATAATGACCTTCTTCTCCGCATGTATAACACACGGTATCTTTCGGGGTTTTAACAGGTTGCGATACTTCTCTTTTGACTTGATATACTGTACGGCACTGTTTATCACCTCGAAGCGGCATTCTGATATGAAAGCCCGCTCCTGCGCTTCCTTTATCATGGGAAGCAGAGGAATTTTCATGCACATTTTCCACATTTATTTCCCCGTACAATCTTTTTCGTCTAGAAACGTCCCTTTCAGCCTCTATTGCAGCATTTATTGCCTCCTGTAAGGCAATGGGATTTTTTTGTCTCACTCTAGCTTCCATTTCCCCTTGTAAACCAAGTCGGAAACAAGATGCGATTTCTGAGTCATATTCTTTAATTTTTACCAAAGCGATTGTCCCCGGCGATTGCTGTTCTGCTATTTCAGCCATTTTACTAAAAAGTTCCATAGCACGGGCTCCGTAAGAAAGAATTGATTCACCTGTTTCTTGTTTAATGTGAGCAACTTCTGATTGTAATTGGAATAAGGTTTTTGGCAATCCGAAAGCTCTTTCTAAAATACTTAATAATTCTTCAAGTGAATTAAATTGCAAATTCCTAATATAAAGATCTGCTTCTCCTTGTATTTTATTACGAATGAGTTTTACAAATAATGGTTTTAAAGCTTGATCAATTCTTTCCTCTGCGAACCTACATTCTTTGGCAAAATTTTGAACAGAAATATTGTTTCCTGTGAAAACTGGAATGATATTAATAAGAAACTTCAAGGCTGAAATATCGCTATGCTTTGCACCAAGTGTATAACTATTTGCCATCGACTGCGTTGAATTTTCGCAACCAATGATACCTGTTGACTGCCCTGAAATTTCCCTAAGTCTCTCATTTTCTCGTATTTCGAGAATCTGTCTACGAATTTCGGTGCTTAAAGAAGATATTTCAATATGTGGATTCGAGTGTGTCATGAGATTTGAAGGATCTGAATCACTGTTATCATTTCTACTTCTACCTGCGCTAAAATTATGAAGGTTTGCGTTACCTCCACTCGCGAACGAATTTATCGTTTCGTCTATAGTTTGCAGTGATTGCTCTGCAGGGTTTTCACTAACCTCTGAATGATAAGAATCGTTAGGCTCTCTCGATTTCTGAGAATCACTCATTTTTTATTTTGTTTGTAAATTTAAATTCAAAACACAATTTCCAACAAAGCAGAGGAAAATTAAAATTGAATAAGGAATTGAAAAATAGAGATTATCAACGTATGATTATTAAACACTAAAATTAACTAGTTAATTACTTGAAAGATTTCAAATTCTTTAAATACTAAAATTAACACTGAAACTTTTACATATACTATTAATATGTTAATCCCCCTTTTTTTTTTTTTTTAAATAACTAATAACATGTATTAATTCTACTCACTTATTCATTAATTCTTTATTATTTATATATACCTTTAATTTTAATTAGAAGAAAGAGAAAATACTCTCAGAAATGAGTGAGCACTCACAAATCCTATACTATGAATTTAATATCAACCCTAACTTAAATCAAAACATCAATAGAAAAAGAGAAGATATCCTACAATAAAATAAAATATATATATAAACTTATATTAACCAAACCTTTCAGTAGTTTAAACTGTAGAATTAATTTCTAAAACCTGAAAATAAAACACTTTACGGAAAAGACCTTTAAAATCACTCCCGCACTAAACACTTTTCATTAATCCAGTGTATATCCCACGTTGACGATGAATTCTATGAAGTCCTAGTGAAGTCCACGTTGATCCACAGCCTCCGATGATCCACAGCCTCCGTTGATCCGATGGTCCTGAGTAAAAATGATTCTCGATATCCAAATTTCGAGGATAAAATCGAATATTTGTTTTTCCCCTATTACTTCTTTCCAGTGTCAGCTACTCGATCCACCAACACTGTACTAGAAGATAAAGGAAAATACCGAGAAGTCCGCCGATGATCCCTTGAAGATGTTGCCGATGATCCCTTGAAGATGTTGCCGATGATCCCTTGAAGATGTTGCCGATGATAATCCTTTGAAAATGCTGCCGATGATCCTTGAAAACCACTGCCGATGATTTTAAAAACACTGACGTTATCAACAGTTCCAAATTATCTTTTGGTCTATTAATAATGTCTACAAATGTCACTAACGATCACAGCACGCGTTCACAAAAACTCGCGTACACGGAAGGTCAAAATTTTCAAATTATAAAATAAATTCGAGAAAATTTAAAATTTTAAACACTCCCGTACCAACTGAGATCCCGGCTGAGCCCCCAAATAAATTTGTGTTACGAGCCGCGCAGGTGCGACAGCTCGCAAGTTTGTGATTGGTGGGTCCTGTCGGTCAAATTATTAAAATAAACCGGGAGATTTTTGAAATAGAATAAAAACACTTTTGGCTCGTTCAATAAACTTTATAATTATTATTAACTTAAAATGTTCGGCTCAGTCCGGATGAACAATCTAAGTATTCGCGATCGAAAAAGGTAAAAGTGAAGTCTGAGTTAAGACGACGAATTCTTAACTCAGAGGAAACAACAATTCTTCACGATCAGAATTGAGAATCGAGAATGATTTTAACAGAGTCACTCTTTACAAAACTACACGCTCACATATTCTCCCAGATTCACATTCATCGCTGATTGTAACCAATCAGTGCACCGAACTAGCGCTACGTCACATAATGTCACGCATTGACTCCCACTCATACCCTATCGAGGTTCGCTGGTCAGAAGGTTTCAGATTCAAAAATAAGTAGACTCGCTTCCTCTACCCAAGTATACTAAGACTTTTCTAGGAAAAGTATTTAACATTCCATATCTCACCCTCTATGTGAAACTCGCATTTCATATTTTCATTTCGCCTAAACATTCTCTAAATCTAAACATGTCTCGCTGCTATCAGCCCCAGTATGACAGTTTTATAAACTGTTCGGATGAATTATAGATTATGATTTGATTTCTTAACGCTTTCATATACCGCCTATTACGAACCTGATATCCGGACTTTGCCTCTAATCTAAACTTAAAAATTATTCGTAGAATAATAAAGATTAACAATGAAGTAATTATTTACAACAAAGCACGTGTAGGGTTCTCTGAAGCCCTCACACGGCGTCAATCATCTTAAAATCTATAACGCACAATTCCAAAGAAATTATAATAAGTGTAAAGGAATTCATATTCTTTTATCGCAATTCTCTATTTTATAAACAATCATATCGCTTTAATAGCTATCCTACGACCCTCTCATGACACACTAGACGCTAAAATCAACTTTATCAAATAATGCCTTTTCGAATAATTGAATAATATATGATAGAATCCCCATATTACAAAACCTAATTATCTTGTTTAAAATAATCCGCGAAAATTCGCAAGAGAATCAGCGCAATCTACAGACAGCCGAGCGAACTACATAGTCGCTCGTCACACCTCACCCCTTATTCAAAAAGATTTTTTATTCTTTATTTTTTTTAATAAAAAATAAAAACATCTTTTGTTTATGAATAAAAATTTAAATAATACGAAATAAAAATCATTAAATTGTTAATATAATTTCGAAAGTTAAAACATATATCTATTTACATTTGTTTATTTACTCTAAAATTATTTTTCTTTTTTAAGGTTATTTATTTATTATAATACTATTTTAGTGTAGTAGGCGATGAGTGATAGGGTGCTCATGACAAGTGTAAGCCCTAGTCTTTATCACCATTCAGAAAAGAATGCGAGAAGTTCCTAGCCTCCGTGGTACCACAAAGAGCAATACTCTCTCACCTCCGACCATTTATTAGGTTGAGAAAGAAAGATAAAAAAAAATTTATTTCTTCAAAATTATAAAAAGGAGGGTGGGGGTAATCCGTAAAATAAAATTATTATTCCTGACAATTACACATCATCGTATATACAAGGATGCAAGGATGACAACCTTTGAGAGATTAAAATGGCGGGATCGTCGCTGCGTTTTGACTGTTCAAACAGCAAACCTGGGATTATAGAGTCGGCCGGTAAATTCAAAATAATGATGCTCTTATTAGAGAATAATATGTCGTCTGACAACTTTAGTAACTAGAAAGACGTCGTATAAATTTTGTTTGTTTTAATTTTAATTTGTTTAAATTTTTAATTTCAGCACTAACAAACAAATTCGAATATGATGAAAGGTCACTCCAATAAAACTAACAAACAAATTTAAAATACGATAAAAAGTCACTCCAATAAAACTAAGAAATAAATTCAAATATGATAACATATCACTCAAATGACAGTCCACACTTTAGATTTGACACGGCGAGTTTCCGCACGAAGGACTCGTCCTTATTTCGCAACAGAAAAAGGGATTCTCGACTTGAATGCAGTGTGCACAGATCTGATACCGACGCAGTCACAACTCCAGAAGCACCTCCTGTCCGTGAGGAGCGAGTAGGGAAAGGCGGTGGCGCGCGCTGCCTTTCTTTCTTCCTCGTCACTCTGGCACGCGAGAACGACTCATCCCACTTCTCCTTATTCTCCTCGCTTCCTCAATGCAATGCTATTTTTAGATTTCACATTTTACGCTTTCAGTTATCGAGTCGAAATTGAGAATTGTATTTCTCTCGACTCCGTGCAAAAGAGGCGCGAAGCAGACGACAATTTGAAATGTATGAAATATGTTATTTGAGAAACAACACTTTTTTTTCAAATACATTGGAAAAAATCTGCCTGACATAAACATCTAAAAGATCGTGCAAAATTTTATAAGCATTTCAACATTTCAAAAATAAACTTTCAGTAAAATTTCTTGCCAATAAATGTTCAAAATTTGAATCAATATATATTTTTCTATTTAAATTTCCATACTTCTAATCAATTTTGTACATTTAAAAAATTTTCAGTTAGAAATATATTCTATTAAGAAAAATAAACATAAAATTCAAGTTTAAAATTTACATTCTCAGTTTTATGTTAGAAATATTTTCATCTTACATTTTTGTAGCCTAGGCACAGACTTTTCATTTAAAAAACGAAATGTTCTACAAAAAGGAAAAATTTTCTAATAGAAGTGGATAAATCAAAAAGCTAAAATATGTGTTATCTTCATATGAACAAGTAAATATTTACCAATATCAATTTTTACATGAACATTTTTGTTCGAAGTGTTGAAATCTTGTTACAATTTGACAAGATCATATGGACAAGTTCAATCTTTTAAATGAAATATCTTGTGATTTTTAATTTGTCTGTTCTTCTGAAATCGGGGGAAGATTTAAAAAGTAAAAAAAAAAAAATTTCCAATGGAATCCAAGGTCAATAAATGCTAAAAGTTTTAAATCAAGATTTTAATTACAAAATTTTGAAGCTTTGTAATTAGCTTTATAAATGACTACTTGTATCAGAAAGTAATTCAGCTCTGTACAGCATTTTTATAATTTGAATTCAAAATAGGTGCTTAGGCCAGAAAAAAGTAAGATAAAAATTTTTTCACCATAAAACTAAGAATGTAAATTTTAAATTTATTATGTCATATGTTTATCTCTTCTTATTGGAAAATACTCTGCACATAATTCTCTGTTTCGATATTTTTTAAATGTACGCAAACATTTAAGAAATTCATAAGTATTTCACCTTTTTATGAAAATTACAAATTTCCAAATAACACTTTGATTAACAAAGCTAAAAATTCGTCAATAATTGATATATTGTATTGTCAATTCTCAAAATTGAAGAAAGGTTTAAGTACTTGAAAAATAATGTCATTGTGAAATTTTAAGTCATCCTATGTTTAAAGTACTTAAACCTTTCTTCAATTTTGAGAATTCCTTCAACTACCATCGGAAATTACAGATTGACCTGGAGTTTCAACTTTCGTCAAAGTGTTTTATTTTATAGAAAGATATTACAAAAGAAATTTTAATTTAGATTTAGATTTCAAAAGGTTTTTTCAGTATGACTTCATAGTGATTTCTTAACCTAATCAAAATATTTTTAGAAATTCTTTTCTGGATTCTATCTTGGGGTTGAACAGAATTCAAAAAAGTCATGCAATTTTTAAAATATGTAGCTTCTTCAAGAAGTTTTTAAAAATCGATGTATATCATATTTTAATAAATTTAGAAATTTTTATCAAAATATTGATAGTTTGGATTTTTTGAATTGTTCTTTTCTATTTTCATTTGAAATCAAAAACAAATTTAGTAACTTTGAGAAAATGTAATTCACATCGATAATATTATAAAATTGACTTGAACTTAAGTATCAAATTACAAGTAATAAATTTAAATAATAATGAAACAGGACTTATATCGACCCTTAGTATTAGTATTCAAATATTGTTCATGTTCTTAGTTGGCTTTAGGGTCCGAAGAATATAAGACCGAGTGCGACGATCGAATCACGCGCCCCAGGCGCGCTCAAACTTGCAAGCGAAGCGCGCGATGAGAATGTGCCCACGAAGCGAGCAGATTTTTTGTAGTATATTTTTACAAACTTAATATTATGCTCTTAACTTGGGCTTATTAGAAGCAAAACTATGTTAACTTTTATTTTAGCATCATGAAAAAATGTTAACCTTTTATTATAAAAATTAAGTTACTTTAACAATAGCTTAAATAACATATGAACCTCTAATTTCCGATGGAAGTGTCTGTGTAAAGAAAGGTTTTAAATATTACAAAAAAAGCATAAATTGTAATTGAATTCGCATGCGATCTTGCACTTTGAGATTTATTCGGTGTGAAGTAAATTCGACAAATCATTACTATAAAGTAAAATACTTGAAAAAACATTTTCAAAATATTTAATATTTTTACACGAATGTACATACAGTCGACCGGCAATCGAAATACCCGGGCTCGAATCCCGGTGCATTCGAAAACGTCTTTTTTCCACAGAAAGATTTTCATATTCTTTAAACTTAAGTATGTAACTATGAACGTATTAATATGTTTAATGTTTTTAAATTATTCAATGTTTTATTAAAACAATTAAAATAGTAAATTGTAATGACCCTTGATTTAATTTATAATATACTTCTTCATTTATGGACCCTGAAGCCAATGCAATTTATTAAAACATTTTGAATTCAAAATAATTCTGAATTTTTTAGTTTAAAAGGTTTAAATATTTGAAAAATACATAAATTATATCAAAATTAGTACACGAAATCGTACACTAACTTTAATTTGGTATGAAGTGAAATTGAAAATAAATCCTTTAGAATAAAACATTTTGAAAAAACTTTCAGAATACATAACATATTATAAATGAAAATTTCAATATATAAGTATAAATAAAAGGTTTGATTATTCAAAAGTAAAATATATTATATCTAATATTTTATCGAACAGCACACTTTAAGATTTCATTGGTATGGGGATACACATTTTTAAAATTACACGACTTTTTGTAACATGTTCAACCCCAGCATATAGAATCCAGAAAAGACTTTCTAAAAATATTTTAATTAGGTTAACAAATCACTATGAAGACATACTAAAAAAAATCTTTTAAAATTTTAATTTTTTTACATACTTATTAATTTCCTTCAAAGAGATCTAAATTAAAATTTCTTTTGTAATATCTTTCTATAAAATAAATCACTTTAACGAAAGTTGAAACTCCAGGTCAACCTCTGTAATTTCCGATGGTAGTTTATATATATATATATACAAATTGTCATGTAGAAGATGTAAATTCCAAAAAATGTTATAGTTACAAAGCTTCAAAATTTTGTAATTAAAATTTTAATATAAAACTTTAAGCATTTATTGACCTTGAATTCCATTGGACAATTTGTTGTTTACTGTTCAAATCTTCCTCCGATTTCAGAAGAACAGACAAATTAAAAATTACAAAATATTTCATTAAAAAAATTTAACTCGTCCATATGATCTTGTCATATTGTAACAAGATTTGAACACTTCGGACAAAAATTTTTATGTAAAATTTAATATCGATAAATATTTACATGTTCATATGAAGATATTAATGAACACATATTTTAGCTTCTTAATTTATCTACATCTGTTAGAAAATTTATCCTTTCCATAGACCATTTCATTTTTTTAATGAAAAGTCTGTGCTTAGGCTACAAAAATGTGATATGAAAATATTGCTAACATAAAACTGAGAATGTAAATTTTAAACTTGAAATTTATGTTTATCTCTTCTTAATAGAAAATATCTCTCTAACTAAAAAGTTTTTAAATGCACAAAATTGATAAGAAATATGGAAATTTGAATAGGAAAATATATATTGATACAAATTTGGAACATTTATTGGCATCAAATTTTACTGAAAGTTTATTTTTGAAATGTTGAAATGCTTATAAAATTTTGCACGATCTTTTAGATGTTTATTTTAGGCAGATTTTATCCAAAAATATCGAAAAAAAAATTGTTGATTCTTAAATAACATATTTCGTAAATTTGAAATTGTCGTCTGCTTCGCGCCTCTTTTGCACGGTTTCGACAGAAATACACAATTCTCAATTCTGACTCGATAACCGAAAGCGTGAAATCATGGAGGAGTATAAGGAGACATATCAAAGCCATTGGTCACGTCGGGGTTTTCCGGAATAATTCGTGGAGTCGGGAAATAGAATAATTTTACTGAATCGAACTCCAGCGCCACCGTGGCCGCACTGCGCATTAATAGCAATTAACAACAAACGTTCGCGTGACAGACTGAGGTTATGAATTTCTTGTAGTATTACTGAATAGAATAAGATAAAGAGGATAACAATTAAATAAGAAAGAGAAGAAAGAAATAGTGAAAGTGTAAAAAATCGAAAAATAAAATAAAGTAAGTAACTGCCTTTAAAATTTATATATGTTTGGTTATAAATGCGGTCGATAGTTATGTAAAATGCGTTTGATTCAAGAAGTTCTTTTTGTTTTTAATTTTTAATATTATTTTTAAATTCAATTTGTTAAAACATACATAATGCATGTTCTTACAATAGATTTTAAAATATATTGGTCTCGAAGATTCAGTGGATTATAAAAATTAATGTTAAATTTATTTGTATGCTTTTAATTTTTAGATATCAGTACGAAATTGGAAAAACGTAAGAGGAGCAGTAAATGCAGAAAGGATATTTTAAAATAAGTTTTATTTATAAAAAATGTTTTCCAATAAATAACGAATACATACTTTATACTACACGAAAATAAAGGAATGTTATTCATTGGAAACATGTTGAAGTACTTAATTAGAAATTTAATTTCAATAAAAGTTAGATAAAATCTGCATCAAAGATTACAGTTAAAATAAAGTTATAGTTACAAATATTGCAACTCAGGTTTGGATTACTTACCGTTCTTGGTGCACGAAAAAAGTGGCTTCATCCCCCATTTTTCCGAAAATTAGATTTTAAATCAGTGGTAGAGTCACAGCCGGGAATAAAACACTTCATTCTCTACGACTTTTCAAATAAAATGGACCGAAATCCCATGAAAGTGTCAACAGTCAAATTGGTGGTTATGTGTGAAAACAGAAAAAGCCGGAAAACAAGTCAGATTCCGTCCAGCAGAGGCGCTGAAATTCGATTCAGTAAAATTATTCTATTTCCCGACTCCACGAATTATTCCGGAAAACCACGACCAATCCAAGTCGAGTTCCCCAGCCTAAGATACGTCTCCTTATACTCCTCCATGCGTGAAATCTAAAAATAGCATTGCATGAAGGAAGCGAGGAGAATAAGGAGAAGTGGGACGTGTCGTTCTCGCGTGCAAGAGCGACGAGGAAGAAACAAGGGCGGCGCGCGCCGCTGCCCCTCCATAGAAATTCTGATGGTAAATCATTTCTGGATTTTCTAACTTTCATTATTTACCGACGCGCAAAGTACACCTTTTGCGCAACGCGTTCAGAGGGCGCGTTTATCAGCCCACTTTTGTGAAATTCTCTTATTCCATTACTTTAGCAATCTCCCAACTCATCTCTGGTTCATGTCATGTCGATGTTACATCGTCCTATACGCTCTGTGCGTGACTGCAGCGCCATAGCATGAGTGAACTAAAGTTACTAAAGGAGGCTGTTTGAGAGCTTCTACAATGTATTATAATGGGGCTTAGTTATAAAAATGTTTATTATCAATAAAAAAACAATTTAATTCACTTTGAAATTCAATTGTTTTTCCTTGTGAACTATTTGTGTGTAATCCAGTGTGCACAGATCTGATACCGACGCAGTCACAACTACAGAAGCACCTCCTGTCCGTGAGGAGCGAGTAGGGAAAGGCGGTGGCGCGCGCTACCTTTCTTTCTTCCTCGTCACTCTGGCACGCGAGAACGACTCATCCCACTTCTCCTTATTCTCCTCGCTGCCTCTTTGCAATGCTATTTTTAGACTTCACATTTTACGCTTTCAGTTATCGAGTCGAAATTGAGAATTGTATTTCTCTCGACTCCGTGCAAAAAAGGCGCGAAGCAGACGACAATTTGAAATGTATGAAATATGTTATTTGAGAAACAACACTTTTTTTTAAATACATTGGAAAAAATCTGCCTGAAATAAACATCTAAAAGATCGTGCAAAATTTTATAAGCATTTGAACATTTCAAAAATAAACTTTCAGTAAAATTTCTTGCCAATAAATGTTCAAAATTTGAATCAATATATATTTTTCTATTTAAATTTCCATACTTCTAATCAATTTTGTACATTTAAAAAATTTTCAGTTAGAAATATATTCTATTAAGAAAAAATAAACATAAAATTTAAGATTAAAATTTACATTCTCAGTTTTATGTTAGAAATATTTTCATCTTACATTTTTGTAGCCTAGGCACAGACTTTTCATTTAAAAAACGAAATGATCTACAAAAAGGAAAAATTTTCTAATAGAAGTGGATAAATCAAAATGCTAAAATATGTGTTATCTTCATATGAACAAGTAAATATTTACCAATATCAATTTTTACATGAACATTTTTGTTCGAAGTGTTGAAATCTTGTTACAATTTGACAAGATCATATGGGCAAGTTCAATCTTTTAAATGAAATATCTTGTGATTTTTAATTTGTCTGTTCTTCTGAAATCGGGGGAAGATTTAAAAAGTAAAAAAAAAAAATTTCCAATGGAATCCAAGGTCAATAAATGCTAAAAGTTTTAAATCAAGATTTTAATTACAAAATTTTGAAGCTTTGTAATTAGCTTTATAAATGACTACTTGTATCAGAAAGTAATTCAGCTCTGTACAGCATTTTTATAATTTGAATTCAAAATAGGTGCTTAGGTCAGAAAAAAGTAAGATAACAATTTTTTCACCATAAAACTAAGAATGTAAATTTTAAATTTATTATGTCATATGTTTATCTCTTCTTATTGGAAAATACTCTGCACATAATTCTCTGTTTCGATATTTTTTAAATGTACGCGAACATTTAAGAAATTCATAAGTATTTCACCTTTTTATGAAAATTACAAATTTCCAAATAACACTTTGATTGACAAAGCTAAAAATTCGTCAATAATTGATATATTATATTGTAAGTTTAAACATAGGGTGACTTAAAATTTCACAATGACATTATTTTTCAAGTACTTAAACCTTTCTTCAATTTTGAGAATTCCTTCAAAGGTTTATTTAAGGTGAGTGACTTTTTCTTTTTTTAATGAAAAATTTTATAATTCTACATTTGACTCATCTTGTATCATTGTAAAAAGATTTTGAAACTTCAAAAAAAATTTTTCAGTTTAATTCAAAGTCAATAAATATTCAATGTTTGAAATTGAAATATTAAGTAAAAGATTTTCAAGCTCTGGGAATCAACTACTTTAATAACACAATTTTTCTTCTTCGTAAAGCATCTCAATTTTCATATTTTAAATACAGATTTCAAACTCAAAACCTATTTGCCGGAAATGAACGTCTCAAAGATCTTGTAGAAATAAAGGGAGATTTGAATACTTCAGAAATAAATTTTCAGTAAAATGGTGAACTCAATAAATGTTCAAAACTTAAATCAAGATATCAGTTTACAAATTTTTAGTCACGTAAATTGACTACTTCAATTTGAAAATTACTTGAAAAAATCTTATATTTAAAAAAATTAGGCACATAAAATAACGATTTAAAATCCACATTCATAGATTCATGCCAAAAGCAGATCAAAGTTTATTAATCTTACGTTTTAGTGGCGTATGCACAGATTTTTAATCAAAAAAATTAAATAAAAGAATCTTTCAATGAAATTCAAAGTCTATAAATGCTTAAAGTTTTATCTCATGTTTCTTAGGTCTAAAATTAAAATATTTTGCACCAGATTTGAATTTAAATTTCATCCTAATTTTATGTGGCCTAAGCACAGACTTTTATTTTAAAAAATATTTATTGATTTCAACTCCGACATAAAATTTTATTTCGAAGTGTTTAAATCTTGTTACGACTTCACAAGATCTTATGGATGTTTTTCCACAAGAAAAAAATTGTAATCTTTAAAATGAAATAATTTGTCAGTTTTAATTTTCCTATTCTTGTGGATTCGCAGAAAAATTTGAACACTAAACAATGAATTTTTCAATGAAATACAAAGTCAATAAATGCTTCAAGTTTTATGTAAAGATATTAATTACAACATCTTCAAGTTTTATGAATCAACCACTTGATTTAGAAAATACATGTAATTACTGTTTTGAACGTTCATTGAACGATAAAAAAATTTTTTCTTTCAAAACAAAATTAGTTATTATGCACTTAGAAAAAGATTTGATTGAATCAGAGAAATTGATTGTTTGAACGACTTTCTTTGATTCAAACAAATGATTTATTGAAATGAAATAAAATTTATTTGATTCAAACAAAATATCTTTGAACCAAATAAATGTTTGTTTGGATCAAATTAATTTTTCTTCAAAACAAAGAAATTAGTGCATTGATATATGGTCAAACATATAATTTGTTTGATTTACGGCAGAAATTTATTTGATTTGAAAAAATATTTATTTGGTTCAAAAATATTATCTTTGAATCAAACAAATTTTGGTTCATTAAAACAAAACATTTCTTTACGTCAAAGAAAGTGTTTCAAACAAATAATTTTTTTGATTCAATCAAATATTTTTTCTGAGTGTGTATATATTCAGAGCCTTTTAAAGATACAATCTGTTATTAAATATACGCTATTTTTTAATTTAATGAGGAAGAAACCAATCATTTAGTTTGCAAAAATAATATTTTGTATCGTTCAATGAACGTTCAAAACTATAAATATATGAAAATATTTCAACTTTGTAGAGCATTTTTATATGTTGAATTCAAAAACTGTGCTTAGGCCACAAAAACGTGAGATGAAAATAGTTTTAGTAAAAAATTGAATATATCAATTTTGAATTTGAAAAGTACTTGCTGAAGAAAACTTCTGGAAAATATTGTAGAAATAATGGAAGATTTAAAAACTCGAAAAATAATTTTTTAGCAAAATGAAAATTCAATGAATGCTTAAAGGTTTCAAGTTAAGATATCAATTGAAAAAGTTTTGTAGCTTTGTAAGTCAACTGTACTTCAATTAACAAAATTTTCTTTTTCTTACAGCATTCAATTTTTTCGAAATAAAAGTCTGTGCTTAGACTACATAAAATTAAGATAAAATTTAAATTTAAATCCGGTACAAAATATTTTCATTTTAAACCAAAGAAGCATGAGATAAAACTTTAAGCATTTATTGACTTTAAATTTCATTAAAAGATTCTTTGATCAGTGTTCAAATCTTTCAACAATTTCGCAAGATCAGCTAAATCCAAATTTTACGAAATATTCAATTAAAATAATTACACTTATATTTCGAATATTATAAAAAACATATGCTTAAAATAAATATTTATAAGATTTTGTACAATTGTCAAAAGATTTGAGCGCTGAAAGAGTAAATTTTGAGTAAAATTTTAAATTAATGAATGTTTGAAGGTTTGTGCAAAAACATCAATTAAAAATTGTTTTAACTCCATAAATTTCATCAATTACAGTAATAAGAAAATTTCGACCTTCTGTAAAGCATTTTATTGTTTTGATTAAAAGTCTGCGCATACGCCACTGAGACGTAAGATTAATAAACTTTGACCTGCTTTTACCATGAATCTATGAATGTCGATTTCAAACCGTTATTTTATGTGGCTAAATTTTTTAAATATAAGATTTTTTCAAGTAATTTTCAAATTGAAGTAGTCAATTTACGTAACTAAAAATTTGTAAACTGATATCTTGATTTAAGTTTTGAACATTTATTGAGTTCACCATTTCACTGAAAGTTTATTTTAAAAGTATTCAAGTCTCCCATTATTTTTACAAGATCTTCAAGACTTTTATTTCAGACACATAATTTTTTTTTTGTACATTTTGGTGTTACCGGTATTATAATATTGAGGAAAGTAGATGGCCTTTCCGGTTTTTTGTATAGATACTTAAGTTCGTGAAATATGTAAGATACAAATAATTTTTGAGTTTGAAATCGATATTTTATATTTTATAATATAAAGTATTTTCATCTTACGTTTTTGTAACCTATGCGGAGACTTTTAATTTGAAAATTGAGATGCTTTACGAAGAAGAAAAATTGTGTTATTAAAGTAGTTGATTCCCAGAGCTTGAAAATCTTTCACTTAATATTTCAATTTCAAACATTGAATATTTATTGACTTTGAATTAAACTGAAAAATTTTTTTTGAGGTTTCAAAATCTTTTTACAATGATACAAGATGAGTCAAATTTAGAATTATAAAATTTTTCATTAAAAAAAGAAAAAGTCACTCACCTGAAATAAACCTTTGAAGGAATTCTCAAAATTGAAGAAAGGTTTAAGTACTTGAAAAATAATGTCATTGTGAAATTTTAAGTCATCCTATGTTTAAACTTACAATACAATATATCAATTATTGACGAATTTTTAGCTTTGTCAATCAAAGTGTTATTTGGAAATTTGTAATTTTCATAAAAAGGTGAAATACTTATGAATTTCTTAAATGTTCGCGTACATTTAAAAAATATCGAAACAGAGAATTATGTGCAGAGTATTTTCCAATAAGAAGAGATAAACATATGACATAATAAATTTAAAATTTACATTCTTAGTTTTATGGTGAAAAAATTGTTATCTTACTTTTTTCTGACCTAAGCACCTATTTTGAATTCAAATTATAAAAATGCTGTACAGAGCTGAATTACTTTCTGATACAAGTAGTCATTTATAAAGCTAATTACAAAGCTTCAAAATTTTGTAATTAAAATCTTGATTTAAAACTTTTAGCATTTATTGACCTTGGATTCCATTGGAAATTTTTTTTTTTTACTTTTTAAATCTTCCCCCGATTTCAGAAGAACAGACAAATTAAAAATCACAAGATATTTCATTTAAAAGATTGAACTTGTCCATATGATCTTGTCAAATTGTAACAAGATTTCAACACTTCGAACAAAAATGTTCATGTAAAAATTGATATTGGTAAATATTTACTTGTTCATATGAAGATAACACATATTTTAGCATTTTGATTTATCCACTTCTATTAGAAAATTTTTCCTTTTTGTAGAACATTTCGTTTTTTAAATGAAAAGTCTGTGCCTAGGCTACAAAAATGTAAGATGAAAATATTTCTAACATAAAACTGAGAATGTAAATTTTAAACTTGAATTTTATGTTTATTTTTTCTTAATAGAATATATTTCTAACTGAAAATTTTTTAAATGTACAAAATTGATTAGAAGTATGGAAATTTAAATAGAAAAATATATATTGATTCAAATTTTGAACATTTATTGGCAAGAAATTTTACTGAAAGTTTATTTTTGAAATGTTGAAATGCTTATAAAATTTTGCACGATCTTTTAGATGTTTATTTCAGGCAGATTTTTTCCAATGTATTTGAAAAAAAAGTGTTGTTTCTCAAATAACATATTTCATACATTTCAAATTGTCGTCTGCTTCGCGCCTCTTTTGCACGGAGTCGAGAGAAATACAATTCTCAATTTCGACTCGATAACTGAAAGCGTAAAATGTGAAATCTAAAAATAGCATTGCATGGAGGAAGCGAGGAGAATAAGGAGAAGTGGGATGAGTCGTTCTCGCGTGCCAGAGTGACAAGGAAGAAAGAAAGGCAGCGCGCGCCACCGCCTTTCCCTACTCGCTCCTCACGGACAGGAGGTGATTCTGTAGTTGTGACTGCGTCGGTATCAGATCTGTGCACACTGCTTGAATGAAGTCAAAAACTAATCTGCCTACTCCCGAGATAGGGATCCAACACGCTCCAAGTTGCAAGATGCATTCCAGTCCCAAAACCCACCCTCACGCCTTCCCTTAGCCAAGTGCAGTCAGCGGAGGCGTGAGGAAAGCGAGCGCAATTTGTGGGAATGCATATGATTCGTTACCTATCTCTATCCCTAGAGTTCCGAAAGTTTCATCATGTGTTCGGCCCTGCGAAACGGCATAAATCATAGTTTTTTCTGTATCACTTTCCTCTCTTTCTCTAGACATGTTACTATGATTTGTACGTGGTACTGGGTATAAGTCTATATGCCTAGGCTTAATATATTACATCATTGAGTACTTATATGCTATTACTATACTGCTTAGTACTTATATACTGTTAACGCTACTATGATTACTACCTGTTAAGTAGTGGGTTATGGTTCATTTTCGAGTATTACAGGCAAGGCGGCGAGTTTTAATTTATCGAAATGAACGATTTTCAATTTGTTTTGGATAACTCTAATTTGAGAGTTCGATTCGCCAAGGAGTTGTTCTACAATAAATGGACCGATATAGTGAGCGTCGAATTTGGAGACTCGAGGTACTTTCAGTAGGTAGACATGATTTCCTACTCGAAAGTGTTGAGGGTTTGACTTTAGATCGTAATATCATTTTGATCTCTTCTTAGCGACGATTAAGTTTTCTGCTGCTGTGGCTTGTATGTCGCCGATTTTGCGGAGTAGTTCTCTTATGATTTCTACGTAGGTCACCGGTACCTTATCGTCTAAGATGCTAGTCGGGAGTCTTGCTTCTCTTCCGAATACTAGAGCGTGTGGTGTAAAGCCGGTGGATTCGTGGACCGAAGTATTATAAGGAAGGATCGCGTACTTCAGCCACTCATCCCAATTTTCCTTAGTCGCGAAATTTTTTGAGTATTCGATCAGGGTGATGTGACTTCTTTCGAGAGAACTTAGAGTTTGAGGGTGACAGGCCGTAGAGGTGATTCTGTCGATTTGAAAGATTCTGCAAAATGTTTTCATGATGTTTGAAGTGAAGTTACTACCTTGATCCGAATGTATAACTCGGGCACAGCCAAATCGAGAGAAGAATTCTTCAGCGAGGGCGTATGCAACAGCGATAGAATTTACTGAGGGGAGGGGAATCGCATCGGAGTATTCAGAAAAATTATCCTGGATGGTTAGAATATATTTATTTGCTGAGTCGGTTTTTGGGAGAGGTCCCACTATATCAATTTGTATCTTTTCGAAAGGTTGGGTCGGTGTGTCAGTGATTCTCATTGGTTGGCGATTTTTTATTCGGACCAATTTATTTTTTTGACACTTCCGACACATCCTGATGAAATTTCCTACGTCTGTTTTTGGGGTTTTCCAATAGAAATTTTCGCGTATTCGCCAATAGGTTTTCGAGACCCCTTTATGACCGCCGAAAGTTGACTTACGATTTTCTCTAATTATTTTCTCCCGATCCTATTTTGGGGGAAAACGAATTTCGCCAGAGCAGACATAAATTCGCAATCCATAACCTGTAAAGTGTTGACGAATTATTTGTTCGATCGAAGTCCACGATATTTCGTCTAGATCGTTTCCGTTTTTTGAGACTTTTATTGACGATATTTTCAAAACCTCCATTGGTTTTTTTAGTCGCATGATTGCTCCCGAAATTACGTTTAAAAAGGGTTTATCACTAGATTTGTTTTTTACAGCAACGTTGAGAATGTATTTATCTCTCATGGCTAAAACCGTGACATGGCCCAGTGGAAAATTTGGTTTTTTCAATAATTCCGCGTCTAGCAAGTTATTATTAATTAGCTCTCTATTCACTGGTGAATTTAAAGTACAATCTGAAGATAAAAAGTTCAACACGTGTGATTTTCCCATATAAATAATGTCTTTTCTATAAGATAAGCATGAATCCACTATTACCAGAACTGAGATATCTTCTGAATTTACTGATTGGTTTTGGCATCCCTTATTATTTTCTTGCAATACACTTGTCGAGCATTCCGTGTCAGAAGCCGGGCATCCCCACTCCCCATCGACACCTTCGTTTACTACCGCAAACCCGCCACCCCCTCCACTCGAAGCTAACGTGGGATGTTGTATCCGTTCCGATAGTCGTACTTGGGGTGCCATCCTAACTGGCCCATTGGCAGGGGGAGATGGTTCATTATCTTCTACTCGAACCACCTGTACGGTTCTATTTGCTTTTACTTCACTGTCCACACTCATGGTTTTGCCGTTGAGGCAAGTATGAGGTTTATGGGACCCATCGATTTTCCAGGGTTTGGGAATCTCGCGACTCAGAAAAACACACTCGACAAGATTTTCTATGAATATTTACGTTTTCTGATTATCTGTGTTGCCCCGCCTCCCTCGTCATCCCATCGCTCAGCATGTGGTGTGCACCTTCCACTGCTGGATCGACCGGAGCCGGAGAGGTGGCAACTACACTTTGCTTGTTTACTATGGCGTCACAGGTAGCAGAATCGCAAGGGTTCCTTGAAAGAGCGTCTGCGTTTATATTTGCACTACCTGGTTTATAAACTATTTCGTATTCATATTCACTAAGTTTAATCTTCCATCGGGCCATTCTAGAGATGGGATTTTTTAAATTATGAAACCAGATCGGTAACGAGGGTGAATTTACGCCCATAGAGATACGGACGAAAATGTTGTACAACCCATACAATAGCTAAAAGTTCATTCTCCGTCGTACAATAATTAATTTCCGCTGGGTTCAAACTTCGTGGGGCGAATGAAATTGGTAAATCCCGACCGATAAACACCTAGCTTAAAACAGCTCCTGAAGCAAAATTAGAGGCGTCGGTCGTCACGATAAAGATTTCATCAAATTTAGGAAATTGTAAGATAGGTTCGCGACAGATTTCATCTCGAAGTATTTCAAAGGCTCTTTGATGCGCACATGTCCATTATAATATATTTCCCTTTTACAATAAATTGTTAAGTATTTTTGCGATTTTCACGAAGTCTTGGATGAATCGACGATAATAACCTATCAAGCCTAGGAATTGTTTTACATTTTTCTGGGACCTGGGAACAGGGAAATTTTTAACCGCTTCAATCTCCCTAGGATCTGTATTTACGCCAGATTGAGTGATTACGTGGCCCAGATATGTCTTTGAGTGAGTTACCATAGACGACAATGTCGTCCATGTATACAAACATTTCTATTCCTTGAAGCCCGGTTAGAACCCTATCCATTAGTCGCTGAAAAGTGGCGGGGGCATTTTTTAAACCGAAAGGCATTCTTGTGAACTCTAAATGCCCATAAGGTGTTGAAAATGCAGTTTTTGCTCTAGAATCAAGGTGGGGGGGGGGGGGATTTGATGGGAGTCTGACGCAAGGTCTAAGACGGAAAAATAGCGCGGCCGTCCAATTGGTCAAGTATGTCGGTGATGTTTGGGAGGGGGTAGGCATCACCTACCGTTTGTTCGTTTAGTAATCGAAAGTTTTAACATGTGGGCTCTTCGACTGTTCGGCCCTTGCGAAACGGCATAAATCATAGTTTTTTTCCATATCACCTTCCCCTCTTTCTCTAGACATGTTACTATGTATTTCGATTCTCGCTGGAGTCCTGGTGACTCAGAAATTCAAAGCCAGAGTCCAGTTTTACCCTTCAGTTTGTTTATGTAAGTTTAAGTGGACGACCAGAGTTTTGTCCCTTCTCAAAATTTTTCATTTTCAGAAATTGTAAAGAATTAATTTACTGCAAATAGCTTAAGTTTCTTGAACATAAAAGAGAGGAAGAGTTTTGTTAAGTTTAATTTATAAGTTTTCAACAGTCATTTCGTTAGAAGGCTAGTAAAAGTCGAAAAGGTTTATATTTTCCAGATTTCGTGAGAACTCTTTTAAGACATATCGTGAAATCTGAGATAAGATTTCCTTGGGAAACGAAAACGAGTTCGTATTTCTAAATCTAAAGTTGATTATTCATTTCCTCGACAAATGTTTTGCCTAACATTTATTAATCAAGTCTAGTTCTTATATTTAAATTTGCCCGGGTATATGGGCATGGTAGGATTCGTGACATCGATTCGGTAATCGCGAGTACAAATTCGACTTATATCTAACAGGTGGCGTTCTAATTAATCGATATACAAAAATAAATCTATGTTCATAGTTGCTTTTAGCTATTTATTGCATGTTTATTGTATTATTGTATTATTATCGTATGTGGGGTTTTTGATTTTCAATAGTGCTTTATGAAATCAAAAAATAAAATATACATTTTGTCAAAAAATGTGCTAATGAGAATTTGTAGACCTTATTCAGAAAAATCATTCTCCATCTCAAGGTTTTTTTCATATCCCATATGTTTTGTCTAAAAATATATACCTATGTATATGTATCTAACCTGATGTAAATTGAGTCTGAAATATAAATATTATTTTTTCAAAAGTATTTGTCATTGTTCACTAATAAAAATATTTTATCGACGATGGCACATAAGACTGTTGAATCTGATTGCGATTCGGTCATACGCGTGCCGAGCGTTCACAGTTTTACATCACCTTTTAACTACTTAATTTTTTGTTGATTGATTCCCAAACCAGTGAAAAGTTGCCTCAATTATTAAGGAACAATTTTGTCGCTGATAGTTTTCCATAGCTCTAACAGTCCGAAAGTTTTTCCTCATGGGAGAGAAAAAAACATGGTTTTAACTTTCAATCAAAGTATTATTAATAAATTATAAATATTTTACCACTTTGATTAGCATGTAGAAATCACTAAAGCATCACAAGTAGATTGACACCAATAACTATTAATTTCACTAATAATTTAACCAATTTTCGTCGAGTTGTGCATTGAAAAGCATGGTTTTTCTAGTGTAAAAAATCTGTTGATTTTATTTTTTATTGTCAAAAGTATGAACTTTATAAAAAAAATTTCAATTCAACCTCGGTTTGATTTCAAGAGTTCTATAATACTATATTTTTTATTTATGTGATTATTATTGCATCCGGCCGCTCAATTGTCTTCTTCAAGGAGGAAAAGAAGCTCTCAGGGTAGCGTTATTAAAAAAAAAATTTCAGTCAGCAAAGCCACATGATCGAGTCCGTTTTTAAAACAGTTTAACTCGATCGTTGAGAGATTCCGGTAACAAAGTCTTCCAGAAAAATTCTCAAAATTGACAAGCGTTCGAATTGTTATGCTTAATCAATTTCACATTAAAAAAAAAAATTTCCCGGCAGGTTCGTTTTGCAAAATTCTAAGTTTTGTGCGTTCTATACGATTGTCTATATACAGTGAATTCTGCATTTTTTTTCAATATGTGTTGTACATGCCGGACTGCTTCATTTTGATTTTCAAGCAATGAGATAAGTTTTTGATTTTTATGTTATTCCTTATTTTAATAATCTCCTAAATTTTAATATTTTAACGAAACTTTGAATAAACCTTTAAATTTACGGCACTGAAGAGGGCCCCCATTTGTGGCTGAAACGTTTGCCTTCCCTTTCAGGTTTTTTAAAAAAAAATTTTTATATACAGGGTGGAGCACATAAAGTGTTACAGAGCGATAGCACTCAAACAATTGATCATATCCAAAAATGTTTCAGACAAAAGTTTCAGTGTTCAAAAAGGCCATCATACTGGACCCCCCCCCCCTATTTTAAAATCGGCGGAGGCGGTGAAGCTACGTCAAGATCAACTACAACACAAGGTCATTCTAGTCACGCAAGGTATGAAAATATTTAAAAAATCATTTTCATTTGTTTTCATTTCTTACGACAATACCCATGACAATAAACATCGATAGGGTATTGTTGACATCCGCACAAAGTAAGTATTTTCTGTTGACATATCAGTTAGTCACGCATTACCTTATAATGTGAGTACTTCGGAACGCGAAAATGATCCATTTACAAGAATATTTTGATATGCTGATGGTGCTGGGGGAATGCCGTAAACATTACTGAACCGCCCAAGATTTGTATGCGGCTCGTTATCCGGATAGGCAAAAAAAATGCGCACAAATGTCTCATTTTTTAGTCATGTGCTTTTTTCTGATGAAGCTAACTTCGCAAATAAAAAAAAATAAAAAACGTACTGCCCCAATTAATGGAAGACGTTCCCTTGCATGCAGTGTGTCCAGATTTGAAACGGGAACGTTACATACACAACGCCAACAGCAGTACGTACGTGAGAATGGTTGCGCGCGCAGCGCAGTGCGTTTGCTGTTCGCAGCGGTTCTCTGAGTTCTCTCTGGTTGAAGGCTCCTTGTATACCTACAGCTGATATTGCCTGCGCGAGGAATCACATGTACGCACTGTTAGCTAAAGTTGTGTAAGTTTCATTGCTATATGAAACTCAAGAGTGTGTAAGAGCACTGCTTACAAATCGACAGCTTGCTCGGTTTTTATGTTTCTTTCGACTCTGCTGGATTCCGAGCAAAAGAGGCGCGAAAGAGATGCCAAATTCGAAATGGCAGAAGATATAATTTGAAAACTTAACCATAAAATCAAAATTTTATAATGTGTAAAATCTTTTACATGACAGTTTCAATAAATAAGTGTTAATTAAAGGATTCAATATTTAAGCAGGTTAATAATTTATATTCTAATTCACATACGAAATTACAATTACTAAACAATTTTTTTGTACGATGTTGATTCAAGAAACCTTTACTATTGAGTAAAATACTTTAAATGCCATTTTTTGAAATACATAACATCTTTTACGTGACAATTTCAATATATAAGTGTAAACAAAAGGTTTTTTTTTAATGAATAAACAACGTATCCTATCTGATACGCGACTAGTGATCCTCCGATAATGTAGGCAGTGACAAAAATTTCAAACTCAACTAATTAATTTGAAATTATATTTACATTTGCATACGCAATTACTCATTGAGATTTTTTTGTTATTAAGTAAAAGTGACCAATATTATAAAAATAAAATAATTTTAAAAAAAGTTTTAGAATACTTAACAATTTTTATATGCCAATTTTAATGTATAAATGTAAATAAAAGGTTTGATTATCATAAAGAGTTAATTAATTATATCTGAATTCGCATGTGAGATTAGACATTGAGTTTTCTTTTGTATGAAGATAATTTGACAAACTTTGACTGTAAATTAAAATACTTTAAATAAATTTTTTCAAATATTTAAAATCTTTTGTATGATCATTTTAATATATACACTGACATTAGAAATTACAGGTTCACTTATCTTCATTTTTATATTAAAACGTGATGTAAAAGACTTCAGCTATTCTACACATTTTTAACGATATTTTATTCGAAATAAATATTTTTCAATTTCATATCAGAGAAATCTCAACATGTAATTTAATATTGAAATTTAAATATAATATATTTGATATTTGAAGAATCAAACCTTTTATTCACACTTGGATAGTCTCTAAATCATTTATATGCAAATACAATATAATTTATTTTTCAATAATCAAATCTTTTATTCACATTTATTTGATGAAATTGTCATGTAAAAGATTTTATTTATTCTAAAAATTTTCTTCAGGTACTTTATTCTGAAGGAAATTTTTTGAAATTTATTTCTTACTAGACAAATCTCAAAGTTTAATTTCTTATGCAAAATAAAATATGTTTTTTAATTTTTTTAAATAATCAAATATCTTATTCAAACTTGTATATTAGAATTTTCATTAAAAAATTTTACGTATTCAGAAATTTTGTTTCCAAATAATTGATTGTTAAATTTATAATATTTACCTTATATTATAAAACTCTTAAGATGTAATTTCATATGTACTTGCAGCAGATATTGCTTGTGCGAGGATTCACACATACGCACTGAAATTTAAAGTTGTATTAACCTTTCTTGTTTAAATATTTTGAAAAGCATTCACCTGAAATAAATATGTGAAAGATTTTATATAATTTTTGGTTGTTTTAAACAAACAAATTTTTCAGTAAAAATTAATATCAATAAATGTTTATAGTTACAAGACGAGATGTAAACAAATTTTTAGCTTCTTGAATTTAAGCCTCAATCACAAACTTTAAATGCTTAAACAGATTTTAACAATTTTTATACATTTATAAAAATTTCAATTAGAAAATTAGGAACCTTTTATTTACATTTATACATTAAAATTGTCATATAAAAATTGTTAAGTATTCTAAAACTTTTTTAAAAATTATTTTATTTTTATAATATTGGTCACTTTTACTTAATAACAAAAAAATCTCAATGAGTAATTTCGTATGCAAATGTAAATATAATTTATTCATAAAGCCAATTACCAACATCAACATATATCTTCAGTAAATATAATTTATTCATTAAAAAAAAACCTTTTGTTTACACTTATATATTGAAATTGTCACGTAAAAGATGTTATGTATTTCAAAAAATGGCATTTAAAGTATTTTACTCAATAGTAAAGGTTTCTTGAATCAACTTCGTACCAAAAAATTGTTTAGTAATTGTAATTTCGTATGTGAATTAGAATATTAATTATTAACCTGCTTAAATATTGAATCCTTTAATTAACACTTATTTATTGAAACTGTCATGTAAAAGATTTTACACATTATAAAATTTTGATTTTATGGTTAAGTTTTCAAATTATATCTTCTGCCATTTCGAATTTGGCATCTCTTTCGCGCCTCTTTTTCTCGGAATCCAGCAGAGTCGAAAGAAACATAAAAACCGAGCAAGCTGTCGATTTGTAAGCAGTGCTCTTACACACTCTTGCGTTTCATATAGCAATGAAACTTACACAACTTTAGCTAACAGTGCGTACATGTGATTCCTCGCGCACGCAATATCAGCTGCGCAACCATTCTCACGTACGTACTGCTGTTGGCGTTGTGTGTGTAACGTTCCCGTTTCAAATCTGGACACACTGCTTGCATGTTGGCATGAAACACGACGCTGCACCACCCCATTATGTTCTGTATTCAAGACAAGTGATGCATGAGATTTTTGACGAAAAGTGGATAGGACGAGGCGGCCCTGTAGCTTGGCCACCTCGTTCCCCAGATCTAACACCACCAGATTACTTTTTATGGAGTTTCGTCAAAGAACGCGAAATGGCGGTAGCACATACTACGCCTGACGACATGAAAGAAAGAATACACCGAGCATGTACCGAATTTACACCACAAATGTCTTCGATTTTTCGACTTTTTTCATACTTTGCGTGACTAGAATGACCTTATGTCGTAGGTCACTGAATTCGTCTTAAAATCGGTAATAATGTCATCGAAAAAAATACATGGTTCCATTTAAAAAAGTGGAGTTGACCTTGACGCAGCTTCAGCGCCTCCGTCGATTTTAAAATAGGGGGGGGGGGGGGGGTCCAATATGATGGCCTTTTTGAACACAGAAACTTTTGTCTGAAACATTTTTGGATATGATCAATAGTTTTAGTGCTATCGCTCTGTAACATTTTATGTGCCTCACCCTGTATATATCTGCCTCTGATAATTTTTAAATGTGTACATAAAAAGAATCTGAGCCTATGCCAAAATAACCAAACGAATAGAAATTGACTTTTTAAACTTTTATAGAGTAAAATACTTTGAATACAATTGTAACATACTGGTATAACATCCAGGTACCTGCCTATATCATTATTTTAATTAATTCCCCGTTTTAGATCGGTAAAAAGATCAGAAGAATTTTTAAACCAAAACCTGGATAGGAATAGCCAACAATAATATAATACAATAAAGGTTGACAATACAAGTCAATAATTAAATACAATAGGACAAACTATAGTTTTCTTTGGTTCATCTTTAAACAAATTTTGTTGCCAATCGTCATCTTGTTTTAGTTCACTAAATGTATATTCATTTTGTGAAAATTCAAGTATTTTTTGTGCTGCACTATGCTTAGCCTCTTTTTTCGTTCTAGATTCATCTCCTAAACTTACATATATGTTTGATTGTTTTTGAATACTGCATGAAGCTACAAATATGGGAATATGGCTTGATGTATTACATTAAGTTACTACATAGTTTGGGTCAGTAAAGTCATATTCCAAACTTATTTCCTTTATCGCTTGAAGGTAGCTAAATACATTTATTGTATAATATTTCTTTCTTCGCTTCCGTATTCCATTTTCTGAAAGAAATTTAATAATATATATTTTAAATGTGAATTTTGAATACAATACTTAGATAGTACAAAGGATACGTTTAGGCATGTGGAATAGATGTTAATTAAAATAGTTCTTTGAAGAGATTTTTCTTGAATAAGTATGTTTTATTCGCACAAGAAATGGTCTTTTACTTTGATTTCACATCCTAAATTTATCCTAGGGGCATGATCTAAATATTGTTCGATGCAATTGAAGCATTTATATGTTGGTTGAAGACGCTTTAATATTTCTACTTCGCAACGTTGGCATTTGGTGATAATTAGTTCATTTTCAATTATTGAATGCCAAAAAATTTTACATTGATAATTTGGACGTAAATGAATCTGTGTATTTGAATAGCACAATTCGCAGATTTTCATCGCTGTGATTTTATGAACGTATATTATTTTCACTTCTTGTTGTAAGACGATACATGAGCAATTTAAAAGCAGTTGGTAAGCTTCTGGATAATTTTGTGGATAGACGCCATCGATATATCTTGGAAGATTGTGTGCAAAATTTTTAGGATTTAGAATCATTTCCTTACGTAAAAACGATGATTTTTAATGTAAAAAGTAATCAGTGTCGACGGACGTCGCTTTTATATCAGGTAAGTTATACAGTTCATTCGATTAGTTTACAATGAGGTTTCCATATACTGTTCTTTTACTTCTATTTCAAACCCTTATTGAATTTGTAATGTATTGTTCAAATATTCCTCTATAGGCTCTATTATTTTTTTATAACAATGTTGAAAATTTGTATAATTAAGTTGTTCAGTGGCTATTGAATGCCATTCGGGTTTACATTTGTCATTTCTTTGAAAAGAGAGTGATAATTTAAAATAACAGTTCATACAGATTTTGTTTCCTGAGAGAATATGAATATAAATTGCCAATTCGCGTTTGGTTATTGAAAAAAATTTACAGAGCAGTCAAGAAGCGTATGTTTCTGGATATTCTGAACGGACAACACCATCAAGATATTCTATATGCACTGTACTTTCTGGATTTGCTGTTAAAATCATTTTTGTACATGGTGTCTAAAAAGTCCCGGGACGGTTGGATATTTCTTCAGGTAAAATATTTTTCAAAAAAGTGAAGGTCATTCCTGAAGTAAATTTCAACGAGGAATTCAATGGTGACCTCCATTTTGACCGTGAAGTTGACCTTCATGGCTTTTTGAAAGTCAACTTTGTTTTTTAAAATGGAAACCCCCTTTTTAACATCTGCAATCGATAGAGCGGAAAATTCTACGTTCAGATACGTACCCAAGTCATAGATCAATTGTAACGTTCAAGGTCAATCAGAGGTTATTTGGAATAAACAAAGTTTTCCAAGAGGTCAGTGTAATTCCCAAAGTAAATTTCGAAGAGAAATTCATTGGTGAGCTCTGTATATATATATATCTGTATATATCGAAAAGTCCTATACCGTTTTTCGATACCTAAGTCTATACCTAAGGCGATACCATAACTCCTATACCGTTTTTCTATCTCCATATGAATATTACGAATCGAAACTAAATTTACGTATTACGAGTACATACTTACTATCTTTCGCTAAAAGATTATTATGGCGCAAGCTAAACTTTCGGAACGAGAGAGGGTATCTGTATTAATGATGCGTGGTTGGGGAAATCGAGTTCGATCTTATGATCAAGTTCGTTTTCTTTTTAATCGCACTTTTCGTAATGGAGAAGGGTTAAATCCTGTCTCAAAATCAACAATTGAAAGAACTGTAAGGCGCTTTATGAGTCATGGATCTATCAAGGACCTTCAGAGAACTGGTCGACCAAAATCTGCAGGATCTGAGGAGATACAGATGGACATAGCCCAAGCATTTGTTGAAAACCCACACCTTAGTTTACGTCGAGCTAGTGATGAGCGTGACGTTGCTCCTGAGACAGTGCGAAATATTTTAAAAAGCATTAATTTCCATCCTTACAAAGTTCATCTGGTACAAGAGCTCAATGAAGACGATCCTGATCGTCAGGTTGAATTTTGTGAAATTATGATGGACAGGATTGATAGAGATCCTCTTTTCTTGAACAATACAGTATTTTCAGATGAAGCTACTTTCACTTTAAAAGCTGAAGTTAACAGGCAAAATTGTAGATATTGGTCGGACACAAATCCTGATTGAATGTTGGAGAGTCACACACAATATCCACAAAAGATTAATGTTTGGGCCGGTATCTTGAATGATACATTGATAGGCCCTTTCTTCATCGATGGTAATCTCAATGCCCGTGCATATGAAGAGCTTCTCAGAAACCAAATTGTACCAAGAATAAGGGAGATTACAGGCGATAATTTTAAAAATATTTGGTTCCAGCAGGACGGAGCAGCGGCTCATTACGGTAGAGAGGTTCGAGCATATTTGGATACTCAGTTCCCTTATAGGCGGATTGGAAGAAGGGGTGAAATCGAGTGGCCTGCTAGATCTCCTGATCTGACGCCTCTCGACTATTTTCTTTGGGGTTATTTAAAGAGCAAAGTATACTCAACGCAACCCCAAAGCTTAGACGAATTGCAGAATCGGATTCTGCAAGAGGCTACTTTGATTGATAGGGAGATGATTCGTAATGCTGTAACTCATTTTTACAATCGCATAGCTTTTTATCAAGAAACTCAAGGTTTTCAGTTCGAACATCTTCACCGAAACGTGAGAGGCAAGGGGACTCACGCTAATCAAGCACCCCGAAACGTGAAAGACAAGGGGACTCACGCTAATCAAGCACCCCGAAACGTGAGAGGCAAGGGGACTCACGCTAATCAAGCACCCCAAAGGGAACAGAATATGCTACATCCACGTCGTTGTTCCTGGGTAATGCTAAACGTAAACGTAAACTGCTTGGAAAAAACCTTGAAGATCATCACCGAGATCAATACAGAGCTCACCAATGAATTTCTCTTCGAAATTTACTTTAGGAATTACACTGACGTCTTGGAAAACTTTGTTTATTTCAAATAACCTCTAATTGACCTTGAACGTTACAATTGACCTATGACTCGGGTACGTATCTGAACATAGAATTTTCCGCTATATCGATTGCAGATGTAAAAAAGGGGGTTTCCATTTTAAAAAACAAAGTTGACTTTCAAAAAGCCATGAAGGTCAACTTCACGGTCAAAATGGAGGTCACCATCGAATTCCTCGTTGAAATTTACTTCAGGAATGAACTTCACTTTTTTGAAAAATATTGTACCTGATGGAATATTCAACCGTCCCGGGACTTTTTAGACACCCTGTTTATGGAAAAATGAAAAGATCCCAATTACGCGTTTGTTAAATTATTTTGATAATTTTACTACTCTATCAAACTTTGATAATAATGAACTTTCGATTGGAGGAACTATGAAGATTTTTATATTAATAGCAGAAGGAGGAGAAGAGAAAAAAATAGAAATATATATTCTTCTAGTAAATCTAATATTGATCTACCTAATTACATGAATACAAACGAAAAGGTATAAAATTAAATAAGTAAACAAAAAAAAATAAAAATGCGTTCAAGCGAATTTATGGGACTATTCTAAGCAGGATGTTTAATTATGTCTGATAGTTTGAAATTAATTGATTCTTCTTTTATAATTTGTTGATATAAGTTTAGTGTGTTTGTATCAAAAAGTTGTGGATGCCAAATTCCATTTTTTGCATATATCATCAGTTGTAGTATTTGTTAAACTATTGAGGAATAAGCATGAAATGTATTGAGTATATCATTCAACCATTCTGCTACTTGAGATACTTGGGAATTTTTGTAAGAAGGATAATCTTGTATCCAAAAGTTGTAAGTACTTATTTTATCCAAGGTAGTACTAAAATTGTTTGTTATGTTAATTAATGTATGTGGGAAAAAATGTGAATCTGCTTTTGTCCAATGTAACATTTTTTAAATTAAATTTTTACTGTATTCGAAGTCATCTTGTACTTCGTTTCGTGGTAGTTAATTAGTGTATTTTGGAAACTGAGTACTTTTTTTATATCAATGTAACACATTAAATGGTTATTTTCACCAAAAAATTTAATGTTTTTCATAGATTTAAAATAAAGGCCAGTTGAATTTCAAATTTAGATTTTTTGTAGTGGCTATTGGAATTAGGATTTTGTGCAAATATTAAAAAAGACAAGGTGCCAAATTTAAGAAGGAAAAATAATCTTTTTTCATACATGATGCTTCACTGATGGATGTGTCCTAGAAAGAAAAAAAGACTTTATTAGTATATGACCTAAAAGAAAAATTTATTCATTAGAAAAGGTGAAGTTTATAAATAACAGATTGATTATGAAAAAAAATTTTTAACATTTTCTGAAAATTTTACTTTCTTTAATTTTGGTTGATTTTTTCGAACAGTTGTTTGAAGTGTGATTTTAATCTTTACAAATTTTTAATGAACGTAATAAAGGTGTTAATTTTGGCCGAGGATCTGTTTGAGTAGATTTGTTTTGGAACCTCGCGTTACATGCTGATGTTTCCGCTGTTACATGTTTTGTTTCACAAAGGTCATATATTTCTTGAATTAATTTTATTTGTTTGAATACTGCTTCATGTTGTCTGTAGCTATCACTGTTTGATTTCCCACTCTACAGTATGATGTAAAGATCAATTTTTGATCAGCATTTAAATCTTTAAATGTAATAATTTCAGGTTCTTCTAACCCATATTTAATTGTTAAAGTCTAAAGCATTTTTACATAGTTGAGAATTCCCAATGTTTTGGATTTATACATAAATTTTTGAGATGCTAATTCCTTTAATTCCGTCAAATTCATGGTGGCTGTAGTCCTTTGTATATATTGGGTGTTTATGTTAATATTTCCATTTGTTTTTTTTTAAGTTAGTTTCTTATTAATTTATTATAATGATACATTATATTTCATAAGACAAAGCAGAAATAATTTAAATTTGTTCATATACTTTTTGTATTACTGTTGTATTGTATTATAATTATATTGTATTCTTATATTTTATATTTATTATTTACTTGTGCATTATTCTAAACCATTCAGTTTCTTTAGTGCTTTTATAGAAGTTGAATTTTTTGCTGCTAGATGTGTATCTCCTCTTCCACTGAACTTGATTGGACTCGATTGGAGATATACTGATTTTTAAAAATGTATACGTAGGTTTTCCTATGTTTCGTTTGATGCAATACTGTTCAAGTTCATTCGGTATTATTCCTGAATAATCTTTGTATTCGCTTCCCCGGATTCTTTTATCTGTTAAAAAATAATAAAGTGTTTGCGCTGCGTTTTGTGTGGCTAAATCTTCATTATCCGATGTGACTATTAAGGTATTGAATATGTAACTTAATTCTTGCGGTTTGCTAAGAGATGGCGTAACTTGATTATTATTCCATCGTTCCAATATTCCGAACATGCGTTGGAAAGCTAGTGTCACTGTGCGTCTTTTTCGGTACTCAAATATGTCGAACTTTGTGCCTGAAAAAGTGTTTTTGCGAGGAGTTCTTCTTCATTACTTTAATATGAAGAAAACTACTGCCGAAAGTCATCGTATTTTTGTGGAAGTTTATGGTAAACATGCTCTAGCTGAGCGAACGTGCCAAAAGTGGTTTGCACGATTTAAAAGTGGTGATATTGGCTTGGAAGACGAAGAACGTTCTGGGCAGCCAAAAAAGTTTGAAGATGAAGAACTGGAAGCATTACCCGATGAAGATTGTTGCCAAACACAAGAAGAGCTCGCAGAATCTTTTGGAGTCACTCAAGCAGCCATTTCAAAACGATTGAAAGCAGCCGGATACATTCAAAAGCAAGGAAATTGGGTTCCGCATGAACTCAAGCTGAGAGACGTTCAAAGGCGGTTTTACATGTCCGAAATGCTGCTGGAACGCCACAAAAAGAAGTCATTTTTGCATCGGATTGTTACTGGTGATGAAAAATGAGTCCATTACGACAGCCCCAAGCGCAAAAAATCATATATGAAACCCGGCCAACCAGCCAAATCAACGGCAAAGCCGAATATCCATGGCGCGAAGGTAATGCTCTGTATTTGGTGGGATCAGAAGGGTGTGCTGTATTATGAGCTGTTCAAACCGGGAGAAACCATCTATGGAGAACGCTACCGAACACAATTAATCCGTTTGAAGAGAGCAATAGCCGGAAAACGCCCGGAATATGCGACCAGACACGAGGCAATAATTTTCCATCGTGACAACGCTTGGCCCCATGTTGCTATTCCGGTCAAGAACTGTTTGGAAAACAGTGAATGGGAAGTTTTACCCTACCCGCCTTATAGCCCAGACCTTGCCCCTTCTGACTACTATTTGTTCCGGTCGAGACAGAACGCCCTCACTGGAATACGGTTCACATCAGAACAGGGTATCAAAAATTGGCTCGATTCATTCTTGGCCGCCAAGCCGGCGTAGTTCTTTTGGGATGGAATCCACAAATTGACAGAAAGATGGAAAAAAGTCATAGCTTCAGATGGGTAATACTTTACCAGGGGTGTTAGTTGAAGTTTGCCGGTTTTTTCAATAAAGAAAACACTTAATTCTCAAGGGAATCTCAAAAAAATTTTATTCGAAGTATTGACCATTGGATTCTACACATTTTGCCCATCTTTCAGGCAAATCATGGATACCATTCCAAAAAAAACTTTTTCTCTTTCAAGGCAAACCATTCGACGAGCCATTTTTCGACTTCTTCAAAATTGGCGAAGCGCTGCTCTGCGAGTGAGTGTCCCATCGATGCGAAAGGGTGATAGTCGGACGGGGCGAGGTCTGGAGAGTATGGCGGGTGCGATAATATTTCCCAATTCAATGCTTTTAATGTGTTCTTCACCACTTTAGCGGTATGAGACGGTGCGTTGTCATGTTGTAGGATAACTTTGCCATGTCTTCGGGCCCATTCCAGCCGTTTTTCGATCAACGCATGGTTCAAATTGATAATTAGTTGTCGGTGGCGATCCGTATTCACCGTTTCACCAGGTTTTTATAACTCGAAGTATACCACACCACACTGGACCATGCAAACACAAAGCATTGTCTTACGGCCAAAGCGATTTGGTCTTGAAGTCGATGGGCCCACCTCGCCAGGTGAAAGCCATGATTTTTTCCGCTTCGGGTTCTCGAAATAAATCCATTTTTCGTCCCCCGTGACAATTCAATGCAGAAAAGATTTCCTTTCGAACCGTTGAAGCAGCATTTGACAAATGGTTTTTCGATTTTCCATTTGTCTATCGTTCAGTTGGTGTGGTACCCATTTTCCATACTTTTGGATTTTTCCCATGGCTTTTAAACGTTGGCAAATTGCTCCTCGGGTCACATTTAGTGTTTGTGCCAATTGTTGTTGCGATTGGCTCTGGTCTTCATCCAATAACGCTTGCAATACCACGTCTTCGAACTTTTTCGCTGCACCAGGATGTTCATTGTCTGTTAAATCGAAATGTCCACTTTTAAATTGACGAAACCATGTCTAACATGTTTTAATCACTGGAGCATGTTCACCATAAGTTTCTACCAGCAATCGATGAGCTTCAACTGCTTTTTTCTTTTGATGAAATAAAAAAAGCAACGAATGCCGCAAATGCAATTTACTTGGAACGAAACTCGACATATTCACTGAGGTAAACAACTATGATGCTATTATTTTGGCAGAATGTAATTGTGTATTTTTGAAGGCTATTGTCCATAGAAAAATATGACATAGATGCTAAATCATAGAAATGTATACATATCTCTAGCAACATCTATGAGTAAAACCGGCAAATTTTAACTAACACCCCTGGTAAATAATACTATTGTACATGTTTTTCTTAAATAAACGTTCAAATTTTGAAAAAAAACAGCATGAATTAAGTTCTAGATTTGAATGTTTGATTTGAATTAGAATGTTACCGCAAAATACACTGTATTGTTAGTTATATGACTAATGGTAGTTTCAAATTGTGGACATTGATTATTATTAGCTTGTTTACAACATTCAAATAAATAGGTTATAGGTATCTTTTCAATTTCAGCAATTTGTTTTGATGGATTATCGTAGGACATTGATATCTCTTGGATCCTTCTAAATTACAAATTTAAAAAGAAATATTTGTAAGAATAGAGATGTTATTAATCCAGCGTGTAATTGCTTCTTATAAATGTATAGGATAATTAGATGTTTCCGAAATGTTGCCAAGTTGAACGTGAGGATAAAGATTTGATTCGGTATGAGTGTGTAAATTACCTGTGTGAGTAAGTTCTGTATATAGTGGTGATTGTACCATCTGTTGTGGATTTGACCGCCCTTTAATCCGTAACCCCAATGTTGATTCTTCCGTCTGTTTCGTGTCAGGTCGGGGTTTCCCTAAGTGTAATAAAAGGTTACTTACTGAGGCCCAAAGAGCGCCTAAAAAATGGAATGACCATCCAAATACATTATGTAGTGCATATCCATGAATAATAGTGTCGGCAATTAATTTAATTCCTCTAATTATTATTATTATCCCTATAAATCCTGCACTTGTACCAAAATTTGTAAATAGTGTCCAAAATCTTCCCCAGGCTGATTCAGCTATTTTATTCAAGGTATCTTCATTTAAAAGATTCATTAAAGATACTTTGTCATTTATGTTGGAATGCCCTAATATTTCCCGTGCCAATGAATTTAACACGTTTGGTTTTTCTGTGGGGAACATAATGTGGTCTCTTAACTTATCTAGATCTGCTTGTGTATAGATTCCACTTGTTGCTAGAGAGGCTGGATTTGTGTATTTCCAAGTTGGTTTTGTATCTGGCTTCATTATTGATGATGGTAATGATTCAGTTGGCTTTGGAGATAACTTGTACCAAGCATCTTTTAAATAATACATTGATGGTAGAAAAATGTTACAAATTGTTTCTCTTTCCTTTCCTATTCTGATATGTGTACGAGGGGTAAGAAATACTGTTTCATTTTCCTTATTAATTGGAAGTTGTAAGTAAAATTGATCAGTTTTCCTGAATTTCACTTCGATCGGAATGCATTCAACTATGTGTGCTTCTTCTCCTGCAATAATAGACATATATCCTGGACTTTTCATTAGGTGATATGCAAATTCATCAGGTGCTTGAGTTGCTATAATTAGGGAATTTTTGAAAACCTGCTGTTCAAGTTTACATTTATGGGTCAAAAGGTCATGGTATAATTCACTCATTTCTCTAAAAATGTGCCTTTCAACATAGATGAATTTGGAGATTATATATGTGAAAAAATCCATATTTTCTACTAATAATTGTTTATTTTCTAAAAATGTATTTCCTCAAGCAGTTTCGAAAATTAGTAATTTTGGGTGTTTCGTACGTATTAAAACGTAATTACAGAAAGGTTGAATAGCTTTTTGAGCTGAAACAAAAGTTATATCATTGGTAGCTCGGGAGTATATAACTTGTGGATGGAGAGTTGAATTATCATATGTTTTATTTGCTGACCCTTCGTACAATACTGTGTATTTTTTAAAATTACAATTATCATTAGGTAAAGGGTTCCAAAAAGTTTGTCCTCTTCCTAATTTATCAGTGCATGTAGTCTCAGAGAGTGAACAAATTACTCCAGATTTCAAATGAATTTTATCAGTATTTATGTTGATTGTTGCTTGATATTCCTGTAGGGTTATTCTGTATTTTGCGTGTGAGATAAAATTTGCCCATGTTCCGAAAAGAGCAGAATATTGTGATTCTGAACATTGTCCATTTACTTGTATAGATCCTGCTAGCATTATAGCATGTGAAGAAGTTCTATTGATTTTTACGCCAAATATTTGTGTATTTGGAGAGACCATAAATACTCCTGTTTCGTGCATTTTATTACATTGGTCAATAGAGATTTCTTGGATGTATTCTCTGTATCGACAGTCAAATCCAATAATTGCGTGTACTGTACCACTCGAAAGTAAAAAGCAAAAGATGTTGTAGACTTTCTTGAGTATTAGTTTCATTATCTGTAAAATGTTATTTCTTGATTAGCAGTTTGCGACTGCTATTTCTTATTTTTTTTTTTTTTTTTGAAAATTATTAAATCTTATACTTAGTTTGGCATGTCTAGAATGTCGGCTAAAAATTCCTGATCAGATTATCGTGGACTTCTAAATAAATCATAATATGCATAAGGTCCTCTTGTTTTAATTGTTAGAATTATGTCTTTAATTATTTCTGGATTCGTTATATCTTGAGACCAATTTGGTGCGTTGCAGTCATCATAATTAAATATTCCATTTATGAATAAATATGGCCATAAAACTTTCATATCAACTTGCCGAGCGATTAGATCACATAGTAAATCTACACGTTGACGATGTCTAGGTTCCATTATGATCTGTGATAATTTTTTTATTTAGTTTTTTAATTTTTTCCGATTGAATCCTGTTGGTGCTATATAAGAAATTCGAAGTCTATTAATATCAACAACTTTAGGTTTATTTTTAACTAAAATTTTTACGTTTCCTCTTCTCAATATTTCCAATACTTCATACGGTCCTGAATATTGATTTTCAAATTTTTTCAATTCTCCACTTTCTAATAAAAATACACTATCACAAATTTTAAAATTTTGTGGAATAATTCTTCTATCATAATATTCCTTTGATTTTTCTTTAGATGCAATTAAATTTTGTTTTGCTATTCCACGCATTTCATGTAATTTTGTAATCAATTTTGTCATGTACATATCGTAAGTTTCCAGTTCTTCGTGCTCTAGTGGAGGAATGTTGGATTCATGAACGCTTGTATTATATGAAAACATTGCCAATTCAATCCAATCGTCCCATTCTGCATTATTTTCGATAAATTGTTTAAGATATTCTTTAAAAATGTGATGGGATCTTTCCAAGGATCCATTCGATTGAGGATGATAAGCAGTAGTTTCAAACTGACGTATGCGAAATCGCTTTGCCATTTTTTCTCATTAAATTGCCAAGAAAATCTGCTCCTTGATCTGCTAATACTGCTTTTGCAGCGTCTGCTATTGTTCCAGCTTGATGATTTGGGAGTGGAATTGCTAGGGAATATTTAGTAAAATTATCTTGAATTGTTAGTATGTATTGATTTTGTGACGAAGTGATTGGTAATTTTCCAACAATATCCATTAAGATTTTCTCAAATGCTGTTCCTGGGATGTCAGTAATTATCATAGGGCTTTTTGTTTTGACCCTAAAAAGTTTCTTTAGTTGACATTGTAAACACAGTTGTGTATATTTTTGTTCCGATACAAATTATTATTTTGACTGTAGAATTTATAAATGCTATTTTCAATGTGGTTAAAATTTCTTCCCGTCGAACATTGTTAATGTGTGGAGATTTTGCAATACTTACTGATTCAAGTTTTAATTTTTCGACCATCGAATGAAGAGAATAAATTGTTAATTTAATATCCTAAGTAGTTTCTCCTAGACTTGCCTTAAATTCGTCTTCGATTGGAAGTACAAAATGGTATTGTCTTCTCTTCCGTAATTTTTGAACTATCCCTTTTTGTAAATTTTGTAAATTTGGTAATTTTTCCAAAAGTTTGGAACCTACATTGCAGGGTTCTCCTTTATCAGTTACAAAATGTGCATAATTATCCTTTCTCATTGATAATTGGTCAGGGCATTCAATTATGTTCTTCTGTGTCCTAGGCAATCTAGATGTTGAAGGTTGATCAGGTGGTGGCTCTGGGGGTGGCCTTTCTTCAGTAAAATTGTTTTCATCAGAGTTTTCAGAATTTTCTATTTGTAGTGTATGTAATTGTTCGTTCTCATCTCCATGTTCTATATTTTGGAGATTTTCCTGTGTTTCTTTTTCTTTTTCGTCTCCACTTGATAAATCAGAATTTGATTCAAAATTGTTTTTTTTTTCACTTCTTCATCTTTATTTTCCTTCAAATGTTTCCTTCTTTTATTTGGTTTAGGCTTTTGCTTAACCCTCCATTACCAAACACATGAGGGATTCCCTCAGTGGGGTCAGTTTTTTCGAAATAACTTATAATTTACGCTTCACACAGTCTGGTCCGTTTGAATACTTTTCCACGAATTATTCCTGAAGCTTTTTGTAGTAATAAAAAAATGTTCAAGTAGAATACTCATTCAATAATCACTTTTCAAAACCAAAGGTGACGTGAATTCTGAGGGAATCCCTCCATACTTTGGAAATAGCTTGAGTTCTTGAGTGCGGTGTTGCCACATTTTGATTTTACATATTCAACCAAGTAGTCGCAACATTTGGCAACACTGCAAATGTTCTAACACGCAGAGGGAAATCCTCTAGGGTTTGGTAACGGAGGGTTAATATCATAGTCTGGATCAGAATCGGATTCGTCTTCTGGTTCCATAAATTTTTGTTTTCTGTAAATTTCAGGTGATTTATTTGTATGTTTTTTCTGGGTCTACCTCTCCTTTTAATTGGTTCCTGTAATTTTACTTCTTGAATAATATTTCGTGGTCTTCCACGTTTCTTTTGTACTTCATTTGTTACTTCAACATTTCTTATTAATCTAATTTTTATATTAACTTCATTCTTATTATTATTTATATTCTTTAAATCTTTTAACTGACTTCTAGTTTGCACAGCATAGCATTCATTTTTATTTTTTAATAGAATTGGAAATAAATCCATGACATATCTCAAAAATTGAGAAACAAATGTTTCCGAAATATTCTCTTTTTCAATCAATTTGTAAAGAGCGGTTTTTCCATTTCCCTCATTTTTCATTTCATTTAATATTATATCAATCGATTTTTTATTTATAATGTTAAATAAATTTCAAATATAGTTGATGTTCTTAGTTGGCTTTAGGGTCCAGAAAAATGTAACTCAAAGTTTCATATTTTCAAACGTTTCCATTCAGATTGGAGATTGGAGAAATGAAACTGTAACAAACCAAATATTTCTGTAAAAATACTGTGCGGGGGAGAACATTCAGGAATTGCCCGTGTGATGGATAAACATTGTGGTAAAAAACGATATAAATGAATTATACATGTGATATACTATAAAATTGGTCTAAACAAAATTTACAAAAAAATAGAAACTGTGCAAAAATATTTTTTCTATAAAAATCCAAAATTGCACGTGTGACGGATAACGATTGTAAAAACGATATAAAACAATTGCACATGTGGAAGTGTAAATTTTTCTAAAAAGACTAAATTCAATGAAATAAAAACTGTGAATAAAAAGTCTAATGACCTGTTATTCGTTTAAGTAAGAAACGATATAAATGAATTTTACATGTGGTCTACGTTAAAATTGGTCTAAACTAAATTTACATAAGTAGACAATGTACAAAAAATTTTCTATAAAAAAATCCAAAAAGGACAAGGCACTTGAAAAAATTGCACGTATGACGTATAAACTATTGTGGAAATGATATAAACAATTACACATGTGAAACTGTAAAAATGTTCTAAAAATAACTGAATGTAACGAAATAGGAACAGTGAATAAAAGTCTAAAAGACCCGTGAGCTCATCACAATAAATATCACCAAAAACAAGAACAGACCTGTTGTTTGATTAGGCGCAGTTCAATTTTTACATTACATTCCTCTGTATCGTAATACGCAATATTACGCTACTGTCAACTATAGCGTAAAAACCAGTTTACGCGCCGGAGGCACATAAAATATTTTATTGTATGCAAATAGAAGAATGTAATGAAATATTTGAGTTTGAGGTGTAATATTAAGGTATTTGAATATTTTAAGATGAATTTTTTAATTAATTAGTTGAGTTTAAAATTTCTGTCACTGCCTACATTAATAATTTAATTTAAAATTTAAATTGTTCAACGTTTAGTTTAATTTTCAACTAGTTTCGAATTACATTTCATTTGTGCAACGCTAAGAGTGAATTAAAATTTTTCGTCCAAATATTTGGTAATTATTCTTATGTTGTGCCAGGCGTTTGAAATCGCTAGGCGCGTATTTTGAAATAATATTGACATCCGATTTACATTCCATTTGTGTAACGCTAGGTGTTTAAGATCGCTAGGCGTGCATTTGAATTTGTCGTCCAAATATTTGATAATTATCTTTATATTGTGCTAGGCGTTTAAAATCGCTCGGCGCGTATTTTGGATTTATATTCACATTCGACTAACATTTAATTTGTGCAACGCTATGCGTTTAATATCGCTAGGCGTGAATTTGAAGTTATGGCCCGAGCTATCGACAATTATGGCTATGTTGCGCTGGGTGTTTGAAATCACTAGGTGCGCATTGGACTTATACTTGAAATTATCGATTCCCATTCTTTTGGTTAGAGTGTTTCGGGTACCTAATGCATTCGAATTCTATTTTTTCTGACTGTCGATGTTCATACCGACAACTATATTGAGATTCTTTAGATACGAGTGCCTTTGAGCGTTTCGAAGCAGAAATTCTACGTTTCCATCATATATCACACGCAGTCGTTTCGTAGGTCATAGCACGAGGGCGTTGGCCTGAAACTGAATTAATCTATCTTGTTGATTATAAAATTTATTCGGTTTCGGACGTAACATCGTCAATCTTTTCATTCTTAATATCATTATAATAACGTTTTTTAACATTATTAAATAAAGTTTCTTTGTTTAATTGTCAAATTTATTCAATATTTTCACAATTTTTTCGTTTTCCAATATCTTGATAATTTATATCATCAATAAATTACTTATCTTGAATATCCTTAATTAAATTTTCATCGTTTATCGGTACTTGATCGTTTCCTCCAGAATTATCAGTGGTTCCATTTTCGGCTTCAATATCCTTATAATTTAATTATCATATATCTACATTGAGAAAAAAAACATGACTCAGTAGCGCCCGGAAAGGAGTGTTTCATGTCCGAAGATGAAAATTGAAAATAGACATCACTGTGTCCTCGCTAGAAATGAATCACTCATGTCCAGAGTGTACACACTAATGTCTTAGGCATTAATAACGCGCACAGGACTTAGCGCTGTCTAGACAGAAGTCAGTCATGTCCAGTACCGGAACGACAACGCATCGCGGACCTTAGTAGATCAGATTTTTAAAAAAACCTTAGTTAGGGCGACTCAATATTAACGACGATTTATTTTCACACTTATTATGATTATGACAAAGATCATTGGTCTACGACTTCATAACATATCAAAAATTATGACCTGTCATGAAACATTCTTTATATATTATTGAGATACGATTATAGATTATTGTCATTTCACCTGAAGAGAATCTAATCAAAGGATCGTTAGTATATGAAATAAACTTTTCATTAATTGAAATAAAAAAATATTTCGATCGATTGCCCCTGTTAAATATAACATATCGATACCCACGTTCTAATATGTCGTATCCCACAAAATTTTAGAAATTGACTTTTTTAAAAAAATTGATTAATAATAATGTTTTACAGCTTATATTAAAATTTTTTATTTTATTTTATTATTTATTTTTTTATAAAAAAAATTGTGATAATACCAGACGAAAGAGGACAAGAAATTTTCAACAATCTCAGCAAGAAAATGTACCTGAAGTAAAAAAAAAAAAAAATTAAGAGTCCAGAAATAATGTAAACTCAGGGTTTCATTTTTTCCTCAAACGTTTCGACTCAGATTGGAGTCCTCATCAGTGAGATTTATTTCTATAAAAATACAACGAAAGAAAAGAATAAAGAATTAAAGAATAGAAAATTGCACGTGTGACGGATAAACATTGTGTTGACAAACGATATAAATGAATTGCTCTTGTGAACCTATAGAATAGGTCTCACTAAATTTACGAATAAACAATTGAAAATTGTACACAATTTGCTATAAAAATACATAGGGAAGGGACTTAAAAAATTTGAACACGTGTGACGGATAAAATTATGATAAAATTGCACATGTAAACCATATAATTGGTCCATACTAACTAAATTCGAACAAAAATAAATAAAATGTGCCTAATTTTCCTATAGAAAATGCAAAGGGAGAAACATTAAAAATTACACATGTGACGGATAGGTATTAAAGAAAGATGGCCTCAAATACAACCACATGTAAAAATGCCGTGGCACCAATTTGAAAAAGGCCTTAGAATCTGTTCATCCAACTCAACTTTCAATTTTCAAGGTACTTCATATAAACAAAAATCCGGTTTCCCCATGGGCTCACCCCTTTCACCTATTGCAGCAGACATTGTCTTGGATGACCTGGAAAAAAAATGTATAACAAGTCTACCCTTTCAACTCCCATTTTATTTCCGATATGTTGATGACATAATAACGGCAGTACCGTACAATGAAATTGACACTATCAAAAACACTTTCAACAGTTACAACCATAAAATTCAGTTCACAGTAGAGGAAGAATCACTTAACAAAATTTGTTTTTTGGATGTTCTGGTAATCAGGGAAGGAAATAACATCAAGACCAATTGGTACAGTAAACCAACCTCTTCCGGTCGACTTCTTAACTTTAATTCGCACCACCCACTTAATTACAAAATTAACGTTATCAACAACTTAGTTGATAAAGGCATCACCCTAGCACACAAAACTTTTCACACGAAAAATATTAACAAAATAAAAATCACATTAATAAAAAACAATTATCCGATTGACTTCATTAACCATGTTATAAAAAAACGGTTAAAACATCTGTTACGTAAAGCCGCTGTACTGAACACCCACACACACCGACCCCCTGAGGGTTACACACCCACACACACAGGTCCCACACAGCAGGACCCGACAGGTCAAACCCCTAAATATTTGCCTCTTCCCTACGTACAAGGACTATCTGAAAAATTGTCGGGTATTTTAAAACCCTTTAATATCAGAATTGCTCCTCGTAATACAAACAATTTAATACATTTGTTCAAGTCTCCTAAAGATCCCATCTCAAAACTGGATATCGCAGACGTCGTGTACAACATTCCCTGCACTGGTTGTACAGCAAATTACATAGGTACGACAAAACGACCTCTCAAAAATAGAATTCGTGAACACATCAAAGATGTTTACAATCCCCCTGACAAATGGACAGCCTTAACAAAACATGCGTGGCATCATGATCATACTTTTAACTTTCAGGATGTAAAAATTCTCGATAGAAGTAATTTTTATAAAAAACGAATGACACTAGAAATGACCCACATAGCCAGCAATCCTCATGCTGTAAACCAAAGAACAGACATAGAAAACTTATCGGTTTTTTACCTCCCCTTGTTAAATAACAGAATTTAATTTCAGAAAAATTTACATTTTCTCCAACATCTAGCTTAGGATTTGAAACGGTTTGAACCACAGTTGACTCATTTACGGTTCTCCTTTGTCACAGCTTCCTGGATCATCTTGGACACATCTTTCCAACCTTTTTATACACGCAAAGTTAAACCACTTCAAAAAAATACCCTCTCCTTATCCCTTACTCCACTATGACTTTCCAGCAGTTTTTAAAAACATAACTCAGTTCCAAAGTAAATACGTTACTGACAGCAGTGGTGATAAATATGTGTCTCTTCAGTAAACGAAAAAAGAAAAAAATCCGGGATAATTGTGAATTTTTTGATACAATTCCATTCACATTCTGACTGAAGGTTAGTCTCAATTATTATTTTTTAGCTTCTAATGTTTTTATTAAAATAAATTAAAAATTGTATCTATATACAACTTCCTGATGAGGCTGAAAAATTTAGAATTTATTCCCCCTTTTACCACAATGTTTAATTGTCACTCTTGCAATTTTTTAAGTTTCTTCCACTTGTATTTTTACAGAACAAATTATATATGGCTTATATTGTTGTGGATTTAGTTATTCAGACTAATTTTACAGTTCACACGTGCAATTTTTATAAAGTTTTTTACCACAATGGTTTTTTCCGTCCCGCGTTACTGCAATTTATCATAATGTTATCCGTCAAACGTGTAATTTTTTAAGTTCCTTCCCTATGTATGTTTATAGCAAATTTTGCACAATTTTCAATTTTCATACGTAAATTTAGTTTGACCTATTCTATAGTTCCAAAAGTGCAATCCATTTATATCGGTTGTCAACACAATGTCTATCCGTCACATGTGTAATTTTTAAGGTTCTTCCTTTGCATTTCTTTGAAAAATTCTGCACACTTTTTATTTAGTTTTTGTTCGAATTTAGTTAGTATGGACCAATTATATGGTTTACATGTGCAAATTTATCATAATGTTATCCATTACACGTATTCAAATTTTTTAAGTACCTTACCTATGTATTTTTATAGCAAATTTAGTACAATTTTCAAATTTTTTATACGTAAATTTAGTTAGACCTATTCCATAGTTTCAAAAGTGCAATCCATTTATATCGTTTGTCAACACAATGTCTATCCGTCACATGTGTAATTTTTAATGTTTCTCCCTTTGCATTTTCTATAGGAAAATTAGGCACATTTTATTTATTTTTGTTCGAATTTAGTTAGTATGGACCAATTATATGGTTTACATGTGCAATTTTATCATAATTTTATCCGTCACACGTGTTCAAATTTTTTAAGTCCCTTCCCTATGTATTTTTATAGCAAATTGTGTACAATTTTCAATTGTTTATTCGTAAATTTAGTTAGACCTATTCTATAGGTTCACAAGAGCAATTCATTTATATCGTTTGTCAACACAATGTTTATCCGTCACACGTGCAATTTTCTATTCTTTAATTCTTTATTCTTTTCTTTCGTTGTATTTTTATAGAAATAAATCTCACTGATGAGGACTCCAATCTGAGTCGAAACGTTTGAGGAAAAAATGAAACCCTGAGTTTACATTATTTCTGGACCCTAAAGCCAAAGCAAAAAATCATCTATCTATTAATATTATTGAGGGTCGATATAAGCCAGTTATTTATAATTATAAAATTAAGAGTACTTAAAATGAAAAAAAAAATGTTTTAAGCAATATTAAAGATAGTAAAAATAAAATGTATCAATAATGTTATATTATAATAATTATGAATTAAACAATAAAAAATAAGAGAGAAAAATGTTACGTGTGGGGACTATTTCTTTATTGAATACAAATGAATTTCCAAAATTAATTGAAAAATACTACACAGATAGAATCTAAAATGATGCTCGAATACAGCATAAATTTTCAACTTTGCAAAAACTTGCAACAGTTTGCCATCAAATACGAATATTTTCGTAATAAGATTTATCCTAAATGTGTATAGATGCTTACACTAGTTTTTGAAGAGGATTTTGCAAAGTGGTCTTTTTCTCATTTAAGAGAATATTGCATTCTCTATTAATGATTAAGCGAGTTATTGTTGCCAGTGCATTTTCAGATAATTCTTTATTGTGTTCATAGTGGCTCAAAATTCTTCTTCCATCAAAAGAAGAAGAGAGACATTTTTTAAAATTCTCTCGCTGAGAATCGTTTTGCAAAATAACAGCACTGCTGCATTGAGAACAAAGTATGTCGCAAATTTTAGAGGGAATTATAATGTTCTCGTTAATAACAGAATCATTGGAATATTCGCTGAGGACGGACACTTCTACAAAATAATAAATAACAATTTATAAGTAAAGCAGAATTGGCATATGACAAAAAAGTAAGATTATAGGTGGAATTTCGAACTTACCTCTCGTTTCCATGATTGGAATTGTGCTCCTGAAACTCAATAATCATGAAAAATACGTGGCACAAAATTTAGTGTACTTTTTCTCTTCATATTTGAAAATTTTTGCTGCTAATCATCAATAGACACTGACACAATATACAGTAATGTTTAGCGCATTGTCGTTCCGGTTCTAGACATGACTAACTACTGTCTAGATAGCGCTGAGTCCTGTGCGCGTTATTAATGCCGAAGACATTAGTGTGTACGCTCTGGACATGAGTGGTACATGTCTAGCGAGGACAAAGTGATGTCTATTTTCAATATTCGTCTTCGGACATGAACCACTCCTATCCGAACGCTACTGAGTCATATTTTTTTTCTCAATGTATATATCATATAATATCATTATAATTTATCATGATTTCCTTGCTTATTCCTATTCTTAAATAATTTTTTCTTATTGATAAATTGTTTAGTTCCTTCAGAATTATTCTCATCAATATCTTCTTCAATATTATCATAGTTAATTTCTTCATGGCATGCTAGACCCGTTCCTGGTACTTTTTCCTTATATTCTAAATCAGATATGCATTTTGCATTTCTTGGTATAACTAAATTTACTTCAATACTAGTCTTATTTAAAATTAATTAGTTAAGTTTGAAATATATTTTCTTGCATTTCAAAGGGATAAACTTCATTATATATTTCAAGTTGTTTTTCTGCATAATTAATTTTTGCGTTATTGTTTCTAAAAAATTCTGTACCTAATATACCATCATGTTCGATAGATACTTCGTTTGGTATTATCTTAAGGGTGGTCAAGTAGTCAAAAATATTGATCGTTATTTGGCCAAGTGTAAAAACAGGGTGTTCATTTATACCTGTTAAATTAGGCATTCGAATTTATATATTTTTACGTTTGCTTTGACTGCTTATTGTTTGGTTAAATTTGATCCGGTTGCTGTGTCTATTATCATGTGTATAGGGTTTTTTAATCCTTCAGCTGATAAAATTATATGAGGAATTGTATTAAGGGGGTCGTCTAGTGTGATGGGTCAAAAAAATCGGTTTTTTTTTCATAAATCACGTCTAAAACATGTTTAGAAGACGTGGATATATGGATTTTTGAAAATTCGAAGCCGTTATAAAGTTGCAAGATTGATGGTGAGACAATTTTTTTATTATGAATAATGTACACCAACTTTAAAACGCGTTTTTCTGAAAACACGTTTTTTCAAAACTGCTGCCACGATATCTCAAAAACTATTTCACTGTTAATGCTCAACTTTTTACAGCATCATTAGTACATGTCCAACTACAAATTAAGCTAAAAGAATTAAGATTGCTTCGTTAGTTTTTTTTTCAATTATATAGACGCGAAAAATAGTCGATAAACTAAGATATTTTTTTGGTGAAGCAAAAAAATACTTTTTTTTGGAATTCGAACTTTTTTTTAGTTCATTTTGCAGTTTTAAGTCTCGGGAATAAAATGGCGTTCGGTTTTTTGATTTCAGATAATTAGAACGCCCGGAATCATGGCAGCAGTGGAGCAACTTTTTTTTTTACGTCTTCCTGTTAAGCGGTGCATCTTCGATATTATTCAATATATTGGCTTAAAAAAATTAAAAAAGTTTGTCCAAATGTACTCAAAGAAGAAAGAAAATTCAAAAATTATTTTACTTGAACGGTTTTTTAAATAATGACTGTAAAAAAAAACATAAAAATACGGCCTTCACACTAGACAACCCTCTTAATTGTACTCAAATTGACTTTTTCAGTTTTTTTAAACAAATCAGGTGCATTGAATTGTTCATTTAACCCCTCCTTTGTGCACCCATTCCGGAAAGGGCATTGGAGTTTTCCTGTTGATTAAATTGGTGTTATTGTTGTTGTGGTAATTGTTGATTGTTCATGGTGTATTACATGAATGGCAAGTAACTTTAAAATTTTGACCTGGATTTGGGTTCTGATTAAAATTTGGATTTTGATTTCTATTTTGATTATAATTTGGTCTTTGAATGAAATTATAATTTCGGTTAAAATTTCTGCCTTGATTAGAATTTTGACCTTCATTGAAATTTGGACCTTGATTGAAGTTTCTATTTGAATTTTGATTGAAGTTTCTATTGAAATTTGTATTTTGATTGAAGTTCCTGTTAAAATTCGAATTTTGGTTAAAATTTTGACTAGGATTATTTTGGATAAAATTAGGGTATATATTCTGATTATTTCGATTAAAATTTTGGTTTTGGTTGAATCTATTTCTCTGGGAAAAATTAGGGTGGGATTGGAAACTATTTATATCGCTTCTATTTCTTTCTTCTCGTATTGCTCTTTCTACTATTTCGTCAAATTTATTGGCTGTTCCTATTCGTATTTCCAATTCTGGTTTTAAACCTCGTAGAAAACAATCGATTGCGTATCTTTCCAGATTTCTTTCAAATTCAGCAGCTTCTTTGCCATTATTATTTTGTTTATGACATTCTAGGATTTCTGCTGCTATTTCTTGTATGCGTGTTGCGTAAGATAAAACACTTTCATTTTCCCACATGTATATCCTGCCTAAATCTCCTTGTAATTGGTATACAGTTTTTGAAGGGACAAACATTGTTTTTAATTTTGCAATAAAGTCTTCTAAATTATTATAATAATTTCCGATTATATATCTTCTTGCTCCTCCTGTAAGTTTGCTTCTTAAAGATTTTACCGAATTCCCTTCTGCATTTGGGAGCATTTCTATTTCTTTCTTGCAAGCTTCAATAAAAATAGTTGGCATTACTTTATTTGATCCGTCGAAATAGGGAACTATCTCTAAAGCATCTCGTAGAGATACTTGTTGGTTTGTTGGTAAATTCATTTCGGTAGGTTGTGTTGGTATATTATTATTTGGTATATTATTATTTGGTAAATTATTAATTACTATTTTACTGGGTAAATTATTTGTTGAATTTTCCCTATCAAATTTTCTGGAAGTTGAATATGGATGTGAAAATTTTAACGAATCAAGAGTCTGTTCAATATTCGCAGAGTCGTTAACCGTAATTTGGTAAATTTTATTTGGTAGATTTTCTTGATCTCGTTGCGATTCCAAAATTGAATTGTTCAATATCGCTGTTTGGTTAAAAGATTCTGGAGTCCTATTTAATTGCGACTTAGTTGCAAATGAGTCTGCTAATTCGCATCTTTGTTGAGATGGGGCAAAAGTTTTATTATTTGATATATCACTAGAATTTTCTTGCGGGCACACAAGGTAGAGTTTGCTGTAAAGCTTTCAAATATTGATTTTTCTCTTAGTGTTATATCCCCTACGGTATCGTCAAATGAACGGTTAATTTGTGAGGTATCGTTATACTTAACTCCGGCAATAATTATACTATTATTCGGCTTGAAAAAAGTTTTTAATTTATCAAAAAATGGACTCCTTGGATTTTTTACTTCAATAATTGATTTATTTTCAGTACTTGTTTCGGGGTCAGAAATACTTCCTACACTGATATCTAAAAAATCAGTCTGGTCTAAATCATTTGACGTTTCCGAAAACTGCGAAGTTTTATCTGTGTTTCCTCGAGTTTTTTGTTTTGTTTGAAGTGGACCTTGGGAACTTTTTTCAATTTCTCTTGCTAAAATAGAATCTTTTCTTGATTGGCTACGAGTAACAGTAGCCTTTTTTACTGGATTTTTTTACTTCAAAACCAATTTCCGAAACTCAAATTTGAGGATAGCTGAGCCTGTGACCGCTAGGCCTTGTTTAATACAACTCTCATCGAGCGACTGGTTAAGCTGTGAGGGGTTATATCCTCAAACAAATTTTGAATTGAAGCAATTGAGGCTATTATACAGTTTGCTAGGATAAATTTCAATCCTGATTCAAAAAATTCTAATTTGAGAATGGCTGTGCGTGTTGCCGCTAGCCCTGTTCAATAAAAGCCTCCTCCAGCGACTGGTTACGCCATGAGAGGTTATATCCTCAAACAAATCTTTTAAATTTCAGTAATTGAAGTTTTAAGATGAAATTTATTAAATTAATCCCAAATCCGCTTTCGAGACTGTAATTTGAGGACGCTGTGCGTTTTACCGCTGGCCCTTGTTCGATATAATCCTCCTCGAGCGACTGGTTACGCTGTGAGGGATTATGCCCTCTATAAATCTCAATCGCAGGGTTGAAATCAATTAAAATAAATTATATCCTTTTTTATGTCCTCTACAAATCTCAATCGCAGAGTTGAAATCAATAAAAATAAATTTTATTTTTAGTATCCTTTTTTTTTGTTTGCGTGTTAAACAATTCGGTACAAATACAAATTCGGTAAAAATTTAATCAAGCTAGATTCAAGCACAGAATCTTGAGTAATCTTGTCATATACAGAAGTAACGATAGTCGAAAATCAGAATTATTGTAGTACCAAATTAATTAGACCTCACTCAAGCACAAATTTCCTGTTTAATTCAGGTACTTTAATTCAAGGGCTTCAAAAAAAAGAATTTTTTTTCTTAAGTGTGCAAAAAAAAACATTTGCAAAGAATTTTTTTTTTTAAGTGTACAAAAAAAAACAAAAAATTTATAAATTATATAAACAAAATAAATTCCAATTTATCTTTATTTTTAATTTATGCTCGAGGATTATTTTAACACTTCAATCACTTGTTATATTTTGTATCACTATACGGGAAGGAATTTCCGCTCATACAGTTCATAAAATTTCTTTTAATTCATAAAATATTAATTTTATTCAAAAATCACTGATTTTATTGTATTGTACGAAAATGGCTGGATTACTGGTTTGATTTAAAAGACGAACAGTTTTATTGGCGTGGCATTCATCACCTTCCGGAGAGGTGGGAAAATGTGTAAATTGCAATGGAGATTACTTTGAATAAAATATTTTTAATCATTTTCATGCAACAGACGTGGAACTTTTGCAAAAAAATTCCGGTTTCATACTTCTAGACCTGGTAGACCAATTTTATAGTTTCACACTCACAATTCTGTTATATCATTTTCTTACAACAATGTTCATCGGTCACACGTGCAAATTTTTTAAGTTTCTTCCTTTGTATTTTTTATAGAAATAAATTCTCACTGATGAGGACTCCAATCTGAGTCGAAACGTTTGAAAATATAAAACTTTGAGTTACATTTTTTCAGGAGCCTAAAGCCAACTTAGAACATCAACAATATTTAAATATTAACACTAATGGTCGATATAAGTCCTGTTTCATTATTGTTAAAGTAACTTAATTTTTATAATAAAAGGCTAACATTTTTTCCTGATGCTAAAATAAAAGTTAATACAGTTTTGCTCCTAATAAGCCAAAGTTAAAAGTAAAATATTAATTCGAATTTCAGCGCCGCATGACTATGATATGTGTTCTTCGAATGTGAGAGAAGAACCTATGGATGGGGTCTCTCTTGAATGTGGCGTAGAACGAATTGGTTTATGGAATCTCCTGGGGGACACTATAAAGCCTCCGCAGTCTGTGACCAAGAACAGTCCAAACGATCGTTTCCGTATGGCATCCCACTGGGAGTACTTCGTCGCCCAGTGACGTCTTCCCCGTCCCACGAGGAGGCAAGGTTGATGTGAGCCTAGCTCTTCCGAGGTGGTGTGCCATGCAGGATCAGGAGCCAGCCCCTTCGGGACCCTGATCAGGTAATGCGTATTGAACACAGGTGTCGGAGCCTGTGTTGCTTCGAGCGAGTCCGGTCTGTCCGCGCATTCTGGGACCGGCTAAGCAGAGGTTAGGCCTCAGGGAACTGGGGTAGGACTTCGGTCCGAGGGTACACCCGTTCCCAACTATTCCGACCCGCTCCTCTACGAACGATGCGCTGGTGAAAAGATTTATGGAACTCAAATAAAACGTTAGTCTGCATGTTAATTTTAAATAAAACTATTAGCAAAACCTTTGCAAAAAGGCAAATATCTAGAAATTTGCCCACCAAAAATATTTAGACGTAAGTAAGTTGTAGTTACGAGTATGCACGTCATTAGTATTTTCAAACTCGTACTGACTAGGAATACGCGTTAATGCGGGCTATGCATTTGATAGGGATAAGAATCATACCATCGTAACCGCGAAAATGTCATTTTTCTTTAGATGTTTAAATGTATGCTCTAAACAGTTTGGAAAGGGTTGAAAATATCGTTCAATAATCTTTCAATTTATCGATTTAACATTATAGGTCTTGGTCGCTAATGAAGATGCGTGCATCTAATTAAAAGTGGGGACCCTCTAGAGAGGTGGAAATCCAAGCTTACCGCCATATCACTTTGCCGGAAAATAGATCGAGGGCTCGAACGCGCTCACCTGCATCGAAGCATCAGGTGAACGGTTCTGAGAACCTGATCGAACATGCACCCTTCCTCCCCCAGTTAGGGACTAAGGAGTTTTACTAAAGAAAAAAAAGGGAATTATTTGAACGGTTGAAGTGTAGTTAGACTTCGTAATTATTATTTTTTGGCTCTCATTAACCTCACTCATGTCACCAGTAGTGTGCACTCTCACGCAGAGAAAAAAAGCATCTGGTCATAATGACAAGGAATGATGTAGTTGGAAAAAAAACTGACTGCAACGAGGGAGACTTGTTGTCGCTACTTGACCCATGGCTACAGAAACATGATTTGTAGCCTTGGTAGCCATATTCTGAATACCTGGTCGTGGCGACTAGTTAACATCATTGAAATTGTCTTTGACTCTTAAACTTCGCTATCAGAACTTGAAAGGTTGAGTTCTCATGGTTTAATGATTGAGCAAGACTGTAAGAAAACTTGCTGCTGTGATGAACACTGGAAGCGATGATAACTGCCTCTCAAGAGGATGTGTAGAATGATTCGGATTTCGGTTCACCACAGTAACGAAGCCAGCGAAGGCACGCTGCCCTGCAAGGGACTGCATTTTCAGTAATTTACCTGCAGTTCCAGCCGAAACACGTCAAAGTATACTTCTAGCCTTTTTTAGTTCCAAAAAATCAAGTAATTCGAAAAAACGATAAAATGCCCTTCATATTCGTCATCAGTGCGACAAAATCTATAGGAAATGATGGGTCTCATTTCTAGCTCGAGACCATTTTTTTGTGAGACTGTGTTATGTAATAGTATATTATGTGCCTAGGCGCATAATGAGGGTTATTACGTGACGAGCGACAATGCTCGCAGGAGATCGAAGCCAAGGCATAGTCGAGGCGCAGCCGATGCGTTGTCGAGGCATAGCCGAGACGTAGTTGAGGCAAAGGAGAGACGAAGCCGAGACGAAGCCGAGGCGCAATCAGTCCTGCGAGCATTTTAAGCGAGTCTCGAAATTACCCGAATTGTGTGCATTGGCGCATATTCTATTTTATGTGACTTCGGCGCATTTACGATTTTTTCTGCGTACACTCGAATCCAATCTGAAAAGGTCAAAATTGCCGTGATTATCGCCCATCTCACTTGACATTTCGCGAATACTTCCGGCCATTTTGATTTTCTCGATCTTGTGCAGTGGTTAGTAGTAGCGTATTGTAATAGACGCATGCGCAGTTCAATTTTTACATTATGTTCCTCTGTATCGTAATACACATTATTACGCTACTTTTAACTGTAGCGCTAAAACGCGTTTATGCGCCGGAAGCACACAAAATTATATTTTTAACACTGACTTGTAAAAAAAAGCGTATGAGCAATATCTTCTTTTGATAACGTGTTGATTCGTACATCACAAAAAAAAAACTTATTTAGACAGATTTTTAAATTATCACTCACATTATCCATTGCAATGAAAAAAAACTAGTATAATTAAGAACTTAGTTGATTCGACAATTCTCTTAACTGATGACAAATTTTATTCTGATAACTTAAACATCTCTTGTTAAAGTATTATCCTTCTAAATTTATTATCAAACCCTTAAACATAAGGAATAAAGAAATAAAAGCAAAGAACAAATAGGTTCGTTTGTAATTGTAAAAAATGCTACATAGGCTGAACAAAAAGTTCTTTGAGAATTAGAAGAGAGAAATACAAAAAATAGTATAAAAATAAATACAAAATACTATGTCATCAGCAGAAATTTTAAAGAATATGAAGAGAATCAAGTTAATCATTTTTTTCGATGGGAAGACGTCAGAATTCATATTTCAAAATTTTGATATGAATTATAATTTTTAATACTTCAATATTAGTTATCATTGTAAGACCATAAAGCCATTTTTAATGGAATAATAGTTACTCAAGTAATGGATTATGACAAACAAATTATGAATAAACTAATATCTACTGCCTGTCTTGAATAGGCAATGTTGCGAAGGAAACATACTGATTTCCCGAAAATTATTCAAAAATATACTCAGTATAGAGTGCGTGAGTTGCATTTTTACAGGAGGTAATGACGATTCGAAGATTTTCTGACTGGAACAGTCGATAAAAAATTTTTATGGCTACAAGACAGGTTAGATTTTAAAATTTCGAAAAACTAAATAACATTCAGTACTTACTTATTTTCGAACGTTGACAAGAAGTTATGATAAAGCTGAAGTAGATGATCTCCTTTTTGCAAGAGTGGGTGTTTAACAAAGGTCTCCAATTTGAGCGTCAGCTGATGCCAAAGTCTGCAAGTCACCAGACCAAGAACAACATTATAGTATTTCTTTCTTCAAACTTACTCAACTCAGGAACCTAATTTATTTATAACCTACCTTTTGTTGTAAAGCTCCTCCAGCTGTGCCCATTCTGCTGCTAATTCTTTATCTGAAACATTTTGTTTTTGACTCAAAAATGCGCTTACGTCTTTCGGAGAGACTGATACCGCCATGTTTTTCGACTGTTTGCAGTGTGTGGCAGAGTTGCCAGAAACACAGAACGAAATTATGGAATCGAATCGACATGTTAAAATTATGGTACACTATGGTACATGTTTACAAGACGCATGCGCGGCGCGAAATCCAAATTAATATATCTCAAATACTTCACAGGTTAATATTTTTCATAAATAAAATGCTGGTAAAATTTTGTTAATAAATATGAAAATATTGTGTTTAAATGAAACTATTTTAATAATAATTATAACACAGTTTCTACTTTTTCAAGTCTTTGTCTTTTGTAACATTTACTTAAAATAACTTTTATTAAAGAATATTTTTTTTTTATAAAGCAGCTTATAATCTATAAAAAGCAAGTATAATATGTAATTGTCTTTGGAATGTCTTTGCGTAAATCACATGAAAATTAACTCTACTCAGCCTTCATTTAAAAAAATGATTGATTGGCAAATAGGGAAAAAACCATTCTCATTGGATAACGGCTATTTTTCTTTAGTCTTCATTTGATTTCGATTAAATGAAAAATAAAGAATATAATTATTTTTAAATTAAGGTACATTTAAGATGTATGGTACAGGAGGGATGATACATGGTACAAGAGCAGCCGTATGCATCAGCCCGTATTTCACGATTCTAACTTGACCCCCTTAGTGTCCTAAGTTGAATTCCTAAATTAGTTTGCCGAATCGTCACACGCGGCGCTAACTGTACCATCACTCCCTGAAAATACACAGTGACATACGAAGAATTTAATTAAAAAATTTTAAAAATATATTATTTAATGCCATAAACAAATAAAAGAGATCAGACTTTAAATAATAATATTATTTGAATATTTTAAATTAAATTTTCCCCTTTTTATTCATATTTAACTCGTACAAAAACTATTTTGAAACATTCAGCTGATATTAGAATTTAAATATTAACATCTCTTTTATTCCTTTTTGGCATTAAATAATAACTTTTTAAAATTTTTTATATTTAAATGTCTACATATCACTACATTTATATTATTTTTTTGAGGTAAAATTAAGTTGAAAAATAGAAAAAAAATGAAAAATTCTGAACAAGGAACGAAGTTGATGAGAGTTGTAATTAGTTGGAAATCATTATGAATAATTAAAGAAAATAGAATATAAAATAAGGTGAATATAATTTTTTTTTTAAATAGCTAACTGAAATTAATAAAAACAGTATAATAAGAACAATTAAATTTCTTTTCCATTTTAAAATCCAAAGGTAGTCTATCTACGTCCGTTTTCATCCTCTCTAACATTCACGAAATTTTGGAAACAACATTTTATGTACTTTGGACACAAACAAGTAGAAACTGGACCAAATTATTCGTATAAACTTGCTACTCTTCTCAAGTATCACATTAATTAAAACCACTTTTAATAACACCTAAAGCAATGAACTTTTCAAAATTTTTGTTCATCTATCACAAAGGTAGATTTACGGAAAATATCCGATGAATATGAAGGAAACTGTAATAATTTTTACCTGGATGCTGTGAAAGTTTAAATTTAGGGAGACAAAGTTATAAAAATTGAAATTCGTGAAATCATTCATAAAAAAAAATATAAAAATACTTTTAATGTATTTCTAAGTAAAATATTTTCTATTTTGTTTCTAATGATTAATTTTCACAACTTGTAGGATCCGCTTTTTAGGTATGAAAATACTTTGAATTTTTACAACTTTTTGTTTCCCTAAATTTCAACTTTCACATTTCGTGAATGTTAGAGACGATGAAAACGGACGTAGATAGACTACTTTCGGTTTTGAAAATGAAAAAAAATTTAATTGTTCTTATTATACTGTTTTCATTAATGTTAGTTAACTATTTTAAAAATATAAATTAATATTCTTCTTTTTTTATATTCTATTTTCTTTAATCATTCATCATGATTTCCAACTAATTACAACTCTCATCAACTTCGTTCCTTGTTCAGAATTTTTCATTTTTTTTCTATTTTTCAACTTAATTTTACCTAAAAAAAATAATATAAATGTAGTGATATGTAGACAATTAAATATAAAAATAAAAAAAAGTTATTATTCAATGCCAAAAAGGAATAAAAGAGATATTAATATTTAAATTCTAATATCAGCTGAATGTTTCAAAATAGTTTTTGTACGAGATAAATCTGAATAAAAAGGGGAAAATTTAATTTAAAATATTCAAATGATATTTAAAGTCTGATCTCTTTTATTTTTTATGGCATTGAATAATATATTTTTAATAATTTTTTATATTCAATTCTTCGTATGTCACTGTGAATTTTCAGGGAGTGATGGTACAGTTAGCGCCTCGTGTGACGGTTCGGCAAACTAACTTATGAATTCAACTTAGGACACTAACGGGGCGCCATTTTCTCTTCTGATGCATACGGCTGTACAAGAGTCAAAATTATGGTACGACTACATAATTATGGTACAGTCTGGCAACACTGGTCTGTAGATCGGGGAAATACAGTGTGTCCAAATTTGAAAGCAGGAATCAACGAGAATGTTACGCAACAACGCTACAGCAATACGTACGTGTGAATGGTTGCGCGCGCAGCGTAGTGCGTCTGGTGTTCATAGTCGTTTTTTGAGTTCTCTCATGTTAACAGGATTCTACCAATGAAATAATCGCACGGACTCAAGGCGAATATTTCATTGGTCGAATGCTATTCCCCTTTACCTTATATACCCTATTTAGTGTAGTAAATTTACCGGTTATATGTGATCTATATCAAATTTACCGTTAAATTTTGTATATACACTGCTTTCAATACACAAATAATAATTAGCCGTGGTTGATTGTCCGGCTAATTTACCGACTCATAACACTAATGGTGCATTTATACCTCTGTCTGCCTGACTGGTGCGGACAGAAAATACATAAGAGTAAAGGAGACAGACAGTGTAAAATTGGACAAATAGAAAACGTCTGTCTTTTTTGCTCTTATGTTTGTATTATCTGTCCGCACCCGTCAGGCAGACAGAGGTACAAATGCACCGTAAGGGCCTATTTACCATAGAGATATTATAGATAGAGGGGACAAGCCACAGGCCGCTCTGTAAGTGGCAACGTCAGTCTGCAAACTCGGTGAGAGCGAAAGAGAGAGACGATGGGAGGTTATTCTGTCTTTGTCCACGCGTACCGCGTTAACCTCGGTGTAACGAGCGACTATTGGGTCTCGCTCGAAGTCGATTAATTTAATCAAATGTTCGATACTAGCGCGCGGTATTTTCAATTTCAAACAAAAACATAGTTTAATTCAGGAAATTCCCATCTTACTTAAAGAAATTATTCTTCCACGTTGTGCAGATGAAAATCAAAAAGACCTTGGGAAAAGGGTACAAATTCTTTAGCTAGATTTACTATCTTTAAATAATAAACCTAAGATTATTCTGCAAGTGTATACATATGTACTCGTCGAGAAACTCGACATTGTAAATTAGTTTTAAGATTTCTCTGTAAGTTATATATCACTTCTATGTATACTAGTTTTAAGGATAAAAAAAGGTTAAGTCTGGACTAAAGGATTTAAATAAATTGAATTTCAAATAGGACTAGGGATTTATACAGGGAATATGCATTTATATTTTAGATAGGCAAAAACTAAATCGAATAGCTAGGTAAATAAGTATAGAAACTATTTAGTCACGTAGACCTAAAAGAATTAAAATAGCATGTCTGGTAGCCAGAAGGAAGTAAAAAGTGATCCTTTAAGATTTACTGTTTTACTGCCTTCTCTTGCGCTTTCACTGCAAGCACCATAAAAACTTGCAGCTGATAGGAGAGAGGCTGGGACTGGGGTTTTCCGAATCGGGCTTCTCCGGGCTCGGTTTTCCCTAGTCGAGCTTCTCCGGGAAGTTGGGCTGGGCCTAACGAGGGCCTAAGTGTGAAATTGAGTGAGAGGGGATGCGTGTGGAGGATGCGTGCTGGATATCTGTGAAGGGGATGCTTGAGCTTTTTTAGAGTGCAAGTCAGTTAGATTCGTTTTAGATTTTCACAAATCCGAACCTTCTACAAGTTCCCTCGTTGAACTCGTAGAACTTTATATCTTAACTTGTGACAATTCTCGACGCGATTGGTTTTATTTTGTGTCAACCCAGACTTAACTTCTATTAAGTTCAATAAATTACAAAACATTTTATTCTATCTGAGGTTATTTTCATTAAATTTCCGGATTCAAACTTTCCCGGTTCCTTTCAAGGATTTACACCGAGAAAGAACCAGCCCAGTGCTACTCTTCTGGAGGCCTGTAGAATAAAAGTTGGCTGAGAGTTGGATCACGACCACCAGGCGAAATGGTGGCGCTGATTACCTTTAGGGCCGACTTGCTTTCAAATACATGGCAAAAATGTAAATATTTATGTTTTTTTTTAATTTAAACTGCCTTTTCGTGTTTTTTTGATAGAAAAATAAAGTTAAATGTTTTTGGCATATAATAATACAAAATATATGAGAAAAAAAGTGAAATATATTGATTTTCTGAACAATCAAGTAGGAGTGGAAGCAATAAGAAAAATTTGTCGCAGTTAATGAATTGAATAAAATATAAAACGCGAAGTAATCACAATAAAATTGTCATTAATCGAAAAATTAATATAATTAGTATATTAATGAATTTTAGTGCAATGATTATAAGTTATAATCAAATATAAATACATTTATTTGTGCAAGTAAACATTAATATTTAGTTTTTCATATATTTCAATTATGTCATAGTAATTGGGAGAAGTAAATAAATGTGTGGAAATTGTTAGTTTTTAAAATCAAAATTCTAAATTGGTTATTGCATTTTTTTAAACTGTAGTTGTAAATTAACTAACTCAACTGTTTATTAAAATTTATTTAACATGATGAACTATTTTTACTAACACAAATTATATTTTGCAATTATAAAAATAGCAATAACCAAGAGACATTAGGCATGTATATAGGATTTATAATAAGTAAGGCAATTTTAAAATTTCAAGATTGTAATTCTTGTAAATAGATTCAAATCTTCGTAGTATTTTATGATAAACAATATATAGAATAAATACAAGAAGCATTTCAAAACTCATATAATGAAAAAAATAATTATCACATTGTGAATAAAACATAACAATAAAACATAACAGAAAATTTCATCAATAACAATAATAAGTTTATCACAATTCTTTTAAATCGAGTCGTTCGTCTATAAACATTTTTTACCCAATTGAAAAATCCTATGTAGGATACCACATAGGATCTCATATAGGACCTTACATAGGATCCTGCATATGATCCTATATAAGATCTTATGTACGATCATATGTGAGTTCCTATGCCAAATCCCTACATAGGATCTTGCATAAGATCTTACACAGGATCCTATGTAGGATCCTATGTAAGATCCTATATGAGACCCTATGTGGTATCCTACATAGGATTTTTCAATAGGGCATATTCTATTCCTTTTACTTCAAAGGTTTTTATAAACCCCAGGTCAAACAAAGCTTTGATAGTTTTTTGAGCTTAGAACTTTCTTTTTTCTGGTCAGCTATTTGAATTTTAGCATACTGTCGCATTCTGAGTTGCAAATAATAATGCAGGATATATGCTAAAACATCCTGAGCATGACTAACGCAAGGAAATTTAAATTGACTCTGTAATTTCGTTTACTACCAAATCGTAAACGTTACCTCGCTTACAATGTTTTGCAAATATTTCCTCCACTTCTTCTAGAAATTTAAATAAACGCACATTTGGATGCTGAAGGTCCTGATCTTTATCAAAAGTTACAATTCGAGCAACAGGATGATTTGCAATAAAAGCACTGCCTTCAGATTCAAAGAATGCCGTTCGACAAACTTCACACGGAAAAAAATAATTAGCTGCATTAGCTAAATATTCGCTACCACAGCTAAGAAAGTTACTTGATATACGGACAGCGAATCTCTTAGCTGATAATACTAACGTCTATTTGCTACAGTACTTTAGCGATGCCAGCTAATTTACGTTCGCACTGGTAACAACGATTGTGAGCAGTAGCCTATCGGTCGTGTTATCTTCCTGTTCTAACAGCGTTTGAAGTACTAGTTAATTTTATTAGTAATTGCTGCAAATAGAGGTAGCACTCAAAATCATTGATTTTGAACTTGCAAACCTACATTTAAATACAGTTACACCTGGGTGCTTAAGAAAAAAATGATCTCGTAACCCTTCTATACTCACAAAAGTCTGCTGGCAAGTTATATCAAAACAATTAATTTCTTGCGACATATCGTAACCTGCAAAATTAAAAACGAAAAAAGACTGATTCAGTTCTAACCTTAATCACAGCATAATTTTTCAAGAATAAGAATAAAACGTGAGCTGCTTTGACAACCAAACTTATAGCTACAAATAGAAACATTACCGGGAACAGTAGCGACTTACTTGCCAGTCCAATATAATGTTTTCAAAAATTGTACAAGTATACAACACTTAGAATTAAGATAACCTCAGTAAGAAGATAATAAATAGCACAATAAAGAACCTATTACAAAACCTACAATACAATCTTCAGAGATCAGTTACAAATCAGTCATTTGCATTATAAATTAACGCGAATCGTCGAATTATTTATAAATTAAATTTAAAACAACGCGACAGGTGTACAACTTACCATTTACAGCAGAATATCTGACTAGTCGCGCTTTGTGCGCATGAGTAGCACAGAAAACGCGGGATGTCTAAGCAGCCGTTAGCAACCGCTGCTAACTTCTTGCATATCAGCGCAAAATTTTAAAAGCTACGAGTACGAATTTTGAGATTTTCTAGGAGAGTAAACTGTTTTAGCAGCAACAACCAAATGATTAGCTACAACTCTTAATACGCTAGGAGTCCAATGCAAATTTTCAACTTCGATTGCAGCTAACATTTTTTAACTGTCCCAGCAAACTGTTAACTCTCTCAGCAAACTTTTTATCAATCACAATTAACTAGTCGACAGCTAACTGCAGTTAGCAGTAGCAGACATTTCATTTTTTTCCGTGCACACTTAGTGAATTTTGTGAACTCTTTGCAAATAGTGCCTGTAACAAAATACATGAGACATTTTTTAACATATGGAAGGTTGTAGTCGTGGTCTATGGCGTTCGTGAAATCTGTGAAATCACTGTCATTTTGTTCGATTACAAGATTCAGTTTTATACATAAGAGTAAATGAGACAGACATTTCATTTTGTCCAATTTTACACTGTCTGTCTCCTTTACTCTTATGTATTTTCTGTCCGCACTGGTCAGACAGACAGAGGTGTAAATGCACCATAAGGGTTTTATAGAAGCATCTGGTAAGGAGCAGTTTCCTGTTCGGGGAAGTTTTGGAACACTGTAAAAAGACAGTATTTTATAAACTTGCAGGAACGTTGGAGTGGCGGGATGATCATTAGTTCCTCCTGATAATCGGACTGTTCCAAAAAATCTCTGAACAAAATAAGCACACCAAAAGAAAAGCCATTAGAGAATTGTTTAAAGCATACAAATATATATTTCAACCAGTTCGCGCGCTGCAAAAAGCATTATTCAGAAATTTATAAAAAGTTAGTATATTGAACTTCAGAAAGAAACCGAAAACCTCGTAAACTTTCAACAGATGATACTTTATTTGATAAAAAAAAAAAGAAAAACATTTTTGAGTACAGTATTATATTCCTTAATTAGTTGACGAAAGAGCTTGTTTTTATTGAAGCTACATTCATTATTAAACTGTATGTTAGAAAACATAAAAATTAAAAATTCCTAGGTTCGTGGCTCTTTTTTGAGCTTTTCGTCTCGTCCCAGATGTAGTGTTGGTACGGCTCCTTCCCGTAGTCGGGGCTTTTTAAACGGAGTCTACAAAAAAATAGTTTATTTAAGACGTTTTAATAAAAATATAACAAGTATATTTTTCACTTGGAGTAAAAAGAATTATTAATACCATTCATACGTATTACACATTCTCAAATTCAAATTGCCAATCTAAAATAGAATGACAAAAGAATATGATGAATGACTGGTATTAATACAATTCATTTGTATTATTTTCAGCAATTTACAAATTATGAATAGAAAATATATATTATATTTTGGACCTGATGGTATTATTATTTATTTCAACTATTGTAAATTTGACGGTACATAACTCTCGGCTTTTTGATATAACTTGAAAAAGTACTCGATTTTTTTCTTAACTATAAAAATAATCACTAATTTCATTCCTCAAGTTCATATTTCAGGTAGTTATCACCCACAAAAATTAGACCCCAGGCAAAAATAGATAATTTTGCTTTCTAGAATAGCAATGTTATTATTGAAGGGCTATTTATCGCTTTTCACCAAATTTTAAAAATTTAAGCGATTTTAATAAATTACAAATCACTTTTTTGAGAAAAAGATTCCCTACAACTTAACCATTTCCAATTTTCGAAAATGAATAAATTATTATCAAATTCAGCAATTTGTTTATAAAAATTTCATTTTGGAAATTTTTGTTTAATGTTTTCAGCCATTAAATAATTTATATTTAAAAATCAGAAACGGTAAAGTTGTGGGAAATCTTTTCTCTGAAAAAATGATTTATGATTCATTAGAATCGCATAATTTTTTAAAATTTGGCGAAAAGCGATAAGAAAAAGAATTGGGTAAAAAATAAAATTGATTAATAAAATTATTTTTCTGTGTTTCAAATTTTTTTCATGTAAAATAATCTTTTCTCTTTCAAAATAGCCCTTCAATAATAACATTGGTATTCTAGAAAGCAAAATTATCTGTTTTTGCTTGAGGTCTAATTTTCGTGGGTAATTACTACCTTAAACTTGGAAATTTCGATTGTTCTTATTTTAAATTTAAATTTAAATTAAATGATTTCAGCCAAATGTGAATCATATTTGTAAAAATATAGTTTCACGTTAATTTCTGTTAGCGAATCCGGCGGGATTGTGAATTAGAAGTACACAATAAACAAAACAATATACAACAGAGAAAATTAATGCGAAAAATACATACCGTTCCCAAAACAATTCCGTCAGGACCCAGTGATCCCAGAACGTGGGAGCTGGCGGCCCCCACCATGCTCCCATGTGGGAGCACACACAATCAAGCGCGCCGTGTCGGTGTGTCCCCCACTTCCTCGCTTCGATTTCACGCTTTCGTCTGTTGAGCCAAGATCGAAAATTATGTTTCTGTCGACTTCGTGTCAAAGTGGCGCGAAGCAGACGACAAATTTAAAATCACCAAATTTATCATTTAGGATATTACCTTTCTTTCTTTGATATTTCCAAAAACATTCACTTAAAATGAATGTCTAAACATTTTATTTTAAATTTTAGGATGATTTAAAGACACAAAAGATGATTTTCTATTAAAATTTAAACTCAATAAATTTTCAAAGTTTCAAAACAAAATATCAATTTCAATATTTTTTAGGTGTGCAAATCAAATAGTTCAATTAGAAAATTATGTAGAGAATATTATATATTAAGGAATCGTAAAATATGATATTGTAGTTTAAAAAATAAAATATTAAAATACCTTAGTAATACATAAATTATATCTAGTTATACACTCGAAATTATACGATAGAGTTTCTTCTTTGGTATGAGGCAAATTGAAAAAAATTTCATTCAAATAAAATACTCAAAAAACTTTTTAAAATACGTAATATTATTCACATATGAATTTTATTATAAAACTGTGAATAAAAGGTTTCAGTATTCAAAAAACCAAAATCACATCTAAATTTGCATACCAAATTACACTTTACGATTTCTCTTATATAAAATATAAATATTTATTTCAAATAAAATAGTTTTTAAAAAATTTTGTAGTACGTGAATCAACTATATCAATTAAAAAATTAAATGGAAAATATTTTATTTAAAAAAAATAAGTAATAAGAAATTAAGGTTAAAAATCTACTTTCTTAATTACATGGTGATAGTAGATAAAAATGTTCTCATTTTACGTTTTAGTGGCTTATATGCATAGACTTTTCAATGAAAAAAAGCAAACACATAAGCAAAATTTTCTAATTGATGCAGTTGATCAAATTTATAAAACCAAAACATGTTTTAATTAATATATTAATTTAAAGCTTCAAAGATTTATTAACTTAAAATTTTACTTCGAATTTTCCAAGAATTTTACATAATCTCAAAAATGTTTATATTAGGCGAATGCTTTTCAGATATCTATAAAATTCCGTAGTCAATAAATGTTTAAAGTTTCAAGTTATGGTATTGATTGGAAATTTAGTACCTTTTTTAGTTAACTATTTTAATCAGAAAATTCTTCATTTTCGTAGATTTTTTCAACTTTTTAATTAAAAATTTATGCATAGGCCACAAAAACGTGAGGTGAAAATTTGGAATCATCAGCCACAATTTCTAGGCAACACAATCGAATTAAAATTTCTGTTGCCTAGAAATTGTAACTGGTGATTCAAAATTTTCACCTCACGTTTTTGTGGCCTAAGCATAAATTTTTAATCAAGAAATTGAAAAATCTACTAAAATGAAGAATTTTCTGATTAAAATAGTTAACTAACAAAGCTACTGAATTTACAATCAATACCCCAACTTGAAATTTTAAACATTTATTGACTATGGAATTTGATTGATATTTGTAAAAACATTCGCCTAATAAAAACATATTTATGATTATGTGAAATTCTTGGAAAATTCTCAGTAAAATTCAAAGTCAATAAATATTTGAAGACTTAAATCAATATATTAATTAAAACATATTTTTGGTTTCAGAATTTGATCAACTGCATCAATTAGAAAATTTTGCCTTTGTCTAAAGCATTTCTTTTTTTCATTAAAAAGTCTATCATATATGCCACTAAAACGTAAAATGAGAACTTGAAATCGGAAAAAATGTACTGAAGTTTTATATATACATAAAAACAAAGTTTTCTTAATATTATAGAGCTCAATTGAATTTTCAAAAAATGTATCTTAAAAACTACCTAACTGTAACAGAACTTTTATAAAATTATCATAAAATTGTGTAACTGTAACTGAGTTTCAATTGCATGTGAATGAATTTTCAGTTGCATGTGAGTGCATTGAACTTCAGTTACCAAAACGTAAAATTATTCCTGTTACAAGTATCAGTATTTCCAGGTAAACATATACAGAATATTCAACACTTTGGAACTGAAGTTTAATAAAAAAAATTGTTTTTATAAATTTACTGAAAAGTAACAGAACTTCCTGAAATTCTGTCTAAATTTTGGGAGGCTGTAGCTGAATAAAACTCCACTCACATGTTCTGGGAAATTGCGGTAGAAAATTCTAACAGTGTAGAATTCGTATTAGCAATTCTAAGCTAATTTTCATAAATAATCCTTTGTAATTTTATACTACATATGTATACTTACATCTATATCATCAGTAGCATTTAGACACAAATATATACTACTTTTTAGTTGATTTACATCAGAGTTATGTGCTAGAAATTTATTTTTATTCCTAAGGAAGTTTTTAGATAATTTACCAATGTTTTCTGTACAATTTTATGTAAATTTTCTCACGATATTTTACATTTTGAAGTTTATTCCAAAATAGGGATCATATGTGCAATATTTTATCCACTGTTTTAAAATATTAGAAATAAAGATCACCCCGGGACGAAAAAGAAGAATCTCTCCTCAGTCTCTCGCGGCTCCCCAGTCTCTTTTCGAGTCTCTCTCCGCGCAACCAGGTAGACTCCGCAGAGACTGGCGCGTCTTTACTGGGTCTCTGAAAGCAATACTCAAGTCTCGGGTAGAGAGACTGAGTATCTGTGCGAGAGATTCTTAGGAGATTACCAAGTCTTTCGTAAATCTCGGAATCAGAATCTTTAATCTCTCTATGCTTACACGGAGAAAATTTATTTTAATAAAAAAAATACTTCTTCCAGAATTCACTATCTAAACGATTGTTTACATTCTATAGTTAGATATAGACGACCAGGATGTCGACTCAGTTTGGGTACAGGGTGATATAAGGTTGAAGGTCTTAAGTATATTAATTCTATACGCTTACATAAACCTAACTAATACAAGTTAATATTAACGCCGCAATGTATAAGATATATCGCTCGCTTCACGCTGACAAGTAAAATTCGAACTCTCCTTATATACTAACTAGGAGCATGTATCAGCACTTGTGAGAGAATATTAGTGCCGGCCTCAAAATTCCTGTGCCCTAAAATCTGCCACTGAAGGATCAAGAAATTTTGAGGGCCCCAAGATAATGAAATAAAAATTTACATGTGAAGTAATATTTTGTCTAGAATTAAATGAAACAAATAATTGAGTAGCAAAATAGATTTTTTTTAATTATTCATATTTTCAGGATCAACTAATTTATTTTTATTTTATTTCCGTATATCAATTAGTTGAAAAATTTTCATGCATAGTAAAAATATGAATGAAAATCTACTTTCATTTGATCAGTCCCTAGCGGACCCGTGTGAGAGAACGGTCATAGAATACTCTGACCGTTCTCTGACTGTTCTATGACCGTTCTATGACCTGGCATTATTACGACTAAGATCGGTAAAAAAGACATTAAAAGCTTTGCAATTATGATTCTGTGGCGAAATTTGGATTAGAAGGTGAAGCAATAAATACAATTATCTTATTTTTCAGCGATAAAAACTAGAAAAACATAATACCTGTCATTGAAGGCAGTGCAGTGGTTCACAATTGGCGGAACGTCTCTACCATGAAGGTTTACTATTGGTGGAGACGTTCCGCAAATGGTGAACCACTGCACTGCCTTCAATAACAGGTACATGATGTATTCCTAGTTTTTATCGCTGAAAAATAAGATAATTGTATTTATTGCTTCACCTTCTAATCCAAATTTCGCCACAGAATCATAATTGCAAAGCTTTTAATGTCTTGTTTACCGATCTTAGCCGTAATAATGCGAGGTCATAGAACGGTCATAGAACAGTCAGAGAACGGTCAGAGTATTCTATGACCGTTCTCTCACACGGGTCCGCTAGGGGTCAAGTTCAATCATCAATAATATAAATAATATAACTTTGCTCAAGCAATATCTAATTTATTTAAAATAATATCAATGAAAGTAACAAATTTTTCTATAATATATGAAAAATTGAAATTTGTTTACAATTTTTCATAATAATTTTTGTTGGGTCATTGAGCATTTTATTATTTCATACTAAAGTTACAGTGAAAACTATTATGATTTTCAGGCGTAAATTAAATGTAATATTCATTTTTTATTCACAGTTAAAAAATAATTATTAATTCACGTTTTATAAATAAATTTACAACATAATAAAAGTTTTTAAATAAATTATATTAGATAAATGAATCAATATTACGAAAATAAATTTTTGGGAAAGGAATAGACTAAAGAATAAGAAAAATTAAAAATACAGTGTATTGCTTTTATTAATTTAATCTTATATCGAATTTTTTTGTATATAATAATGCCCATCGCGCAATTTGTGAGCCGTGGTAAGCGTAGCTTCAGTAATATTTTTAGATTTTCAGATTCTGTGCAAAAATATAAAAATTCATATATTGGAAAATATGAAAAAAAATTCATCTGGGCCAAATTATTATAGTGAATTATTTTTAAGGTTTAGTTTTGAGTAATGAACAACTGTACAAAATTTGTAATTATAAAACTAATTTTTTTGCAAATTACAATTTCTTGAAAATGTTGAAAAAACATGTTTTCAGGATTTTCGTAAAAAAAAAATTGATCATATTGTGTTGCCATTTCTTCAGCTTAAGCCAAAAAAACTTGTAATTTGCACAAACATTAGTTTTTTCATTCCTAATTTTTTATTGTTGTTCACTACTCAAAACTGTACTTAATAAAAATTTGCCATAATAATTGGGCCCAGATGAAATTTTTTTCAAATTTTTACACAGAACAAAAGATATCCGATCGAACTAAAACTTTGAGGGCTTACTACTGTATTATTTTCTATTATTGTTTATAAAGAGGAGGAGGCAGTAGGAATGAATTTATTTGATATAATTACCGTTAGTACTTGTAATGATAGAGTATGAAACATTTCTTTTCTAAATGCATTATATAATGGATCAAGATTTTCAATCTTGGAGACTAAAATCTCTGAGACAGAGATTCAAGTCTCCGCGAGACTGAGTTTCAAAAAGAAAGACTGGATCACTTTTTATTGATCTCTGGCCGGGAGATCACCGAGACTGTGAAAGACTGGTCGGCTCACGAGAGAGACTGATGGAGACTATCAGAGACTCATATAGAGACTGGGGAGACGCGAGAGACCGAGAAGAGATTCTTCTTTTTCGTCCCGGGACTGATGAGGACTCCGATTAGATTTGGAATGTTTGAAAGTATGTGACTTCCTGAGTTATCATTTCTGGACACTAAAGCCAATTATTAACAACAACATCGTATAGAATTTTCATCTACTATCACCATGTAATTAGGAATGTTGATTTTTAACCTTAATTTCTTATTTAAAAGAAAAAAATATTTTCCATTTAAATATTAAAGAATTTGTAAATCTTTCTGTGGAAAAAAAGACGCTTTCGACTGTGCTGGAATTTGAGCCCAGGTCTTTCGATTGCCGGTCGACTGCTCCTAATTAATTTGAAATCAATTTTCCATTTAATTTTTTAATTGATATAGCTGATTCACGTACTACAAAATTATTTAAAAACTATTTTATTTGAAATAAATATTTGTATTTTATATAAGAGAAATCGTAAAGCGTAATTTGGTATGCAAATTTAGATGTGATTTTGGTTTTTTGAATACTGAAACCTTTTATTCACAGTTTTATAATAAAATTCATATGTGAATAATATTACGTATTTAAAAAATTTTTCTGAGTATTTTATTTGAATGAAATTTTTCTCAATGTTGCCTCATACCAAAGAAGAAACTCTATCGTATAATTTCGAGTATATAACTAGATATAATTTATGTATTACTTAAGTATTTTAATATTTTATTTTTTAAACTACAATATCATATTTTACCATTCCTTAATATATAATATTCTCTACATAATTTTCTAATTGAACTATTTGATTTGCACAGCTAAAAAATATTGAGATTGATATTTTGTTCTGGAACTGAAAATTTATTGAGTTTAAATATTAATAGAAAATCATCTTTTGAGTCTTTAAATCATCCTAAAATTTAAAATAAAATGTTTAGATATTCATTTTAAGTGAATGTTTTTGGAAATATCAAAGAAAGAAAGGTAATATCCTAAATGATAAATTTGGTGATTTTAAATTTGTCGTCTGCTTCGCGCCACTTTGACACGAAGTCGACAGAAACATAATTTTCGATCTTGGCTCAACAGACGAAAGCGTGAAATCGAAGCGAGGAAGTGGGGGACACACCGACACGGCGCGCTTGATTGTGTGTGCTCCCACATGGGAGCATGGTGGGGGCTGCCAGCTCCCACGATCTGGGATCACTGTCAGGACCAATAATTGTTCTTTCGCGGATGATGTTACTTTCAGCAAAATGTTTGTCACAAACTGCTTGACCTTCTTTGACTTCGATATCGTCTCTTAAATTTGCGCGTTGCCATTTTTTAATTAAATTTTTATCTTTTGGCACATAAAAAAATCTGCCCGCATCGCGGGCACATTCTCAATGCGCGCTTTGCGCGCAGCTCGCTTCGCTCGCAAGTTTGAGCGCGCCCAGGGCGCACGATTCGATCGTCGCGCTGCGCGCTCCGGAATTTTTGAACGTCGCGCTTCGCGCTCCGTTCTTGTGCTTTTCGCCTTATAATTTAATACTGAAGCTCAAACCAATTTAATAATATTAAAGATGATGTAAATTAGTCTTTTTCTCAAATTCACTAAGTTTCTTTTTCAGTTTAAGTGAAACAGGAAATTCAATTTACTTAAGGCTCTATCGGCCTTAAGGAACACATTCTAATCATGACACTCGCGCTTCGCGCTCGATTTTCTGTATGCATTTTTGTAACTTTTTAATAAATTACATGATTATTGATAAATTTATTTTCTTCCAAATATCTCAAAAAGGAAAAACAATCGTAGACTTTATTTAAGGGGACGATTTTGCAGAACAACGCTTATTTCGTATCTCACATATTTTCGTGAAAAAAATCGAATTCTTTCAATATTAAAAATCTAAAAATTAAAATATACATCCTGTCGAGAAATTTCTCGATAAGAATGTGTAGACCTTATTTAGCCAAAAATTTTTCATCTCAAAGTTTTTTTTGTATCTCACATATTTTGTCTAAAAAATGGAATTTTTGAATTTTAATCGTATTTTTTGGAATTGAAACGAAAAATATATGTTTTATCAGAAACTGTGTGAGACAAAACTTGTAGATCTTTTTGAAACTAACAACTTTGTATTCTTACGTTTTTTTCTTATTTTACATATTATTGTTAAAAAATTGAATTTCGGATTTTCAATATATTTTTTTTGAATTAAAAAGAAAAATATGCATCTTATGAAAAAATGTTACAATTCAAATTTGTAGGACTTTATGTAGAAAATAATATTGTATCGTAACGTTTTTTCGTATCTCGTATAATTTAACTGGAAAATGGAATTTTGATATTGACTTTTTTCGAATTTGAATATGCTGTAACATTTCTAATTTTGATTTAATCCAAAAATGTTATGAGGATAATTTTTAGAGATTTATGAGCACTATCTAAAACCAGTATTGAAATTTTTTATTTTTTCAAAAAATTATTTTCAAAAACACAAAAGTAGTGCTCAACCCCTCAATTTTGATTGGATGTGGCTGGTTAACAAACTTGTCCTTACTTTTTCGGCTCCGATAAAGTGTACCAGAGCGCAATTCAATCTGATAATTCTATCGAGAGTTATGCCGCACACGACCTACTATAGACAGACAGACAGACACTTTCGTAAAAACCCTTTTTTCTGACTCAGGGGGTCTCAAAACGTAAAGATTTGATGAAAATTTCGAAAGTCATTTTTCACATAAAACCAATACCTTCTCATCCATGATGAGAATGTAAAAATCGACGAGTTTGCTCCTCGGAACTCCGTTAATTTTTGTAGCCAGAATCACACTTCACGACAATACACTTCACCATTTTTTATTGTATACATTTGGATGTATGAAATCTTTATTTATTTTTGCAAATCTACTCAAACTTTCAGGTAACTGATCACAAGAAAAAGTTATCGTATCTGCATGAATTTCAGAAGTAGTCAAAATGCATTTAAGCATGTCGAACACTGAGTATGCTGTTTAATGTAAGCAGTTATACGACCAGGTGTGTAAAAAATCATACAATCTCTAACAGCTGGTAAAGCATAATCGTGCGCTACTGCATCTACAAAATCACTAAAATCAGTGTCTTCACAATCGATTATTGCTTTTAACTTTTCTCGAATCCCTTGAATTATGCGCTTTTACTATTCGACTGATGTAATTCTTTCAATTTTGAAATTGTTATTAAGGGCTGTGGAGGGTTGCCATCGAAAGTACTACAATTCCAAAGCTTTGCAGGTTTCAAAATGCTAAAGGCAGCTAATATCTTGTATATATTTGCAAGAAGGTTGGTGTACAAGGATGATCATTTGTTCATCCTGCTAATCTGATAGTGCCAAAAAATCTCTAAACAAAAGGAAAGGAACAAAAAATTAGTGAAACTTTTATACAGTATTGTTAATATTCCATTCGAAATCTCATACTGAATAAAATATTTTTATCTTGTTCAGTTAAATTTTCTGAAATTAAGGAAGCTAAACAAATACAGAATGGATTCTGAATGCAACATCAACGACACTATATTTCTTATACAAATCCATTTTGTAAAAAAATATAAAAGTGCTTTCTTCGATATTTTTATTTCAGTGGAAGAATTCGGATGAAATGGAATGGATATTTATATTTATTTTAATTACTTTATACACTGAAAGAAATGCTTGGGATTTATCAGCTATATGAATATAGCTGAATGGTTTTAAGCAATTCAACAAAATATATTTGACAGTTAATCAAAAATATTGCTGCAATAGTAATTCATATGTTTGGAATACACATACAGGCTGAACTAATACAAGCAAACCTTGGTTTTCGGTAAATCTCCATTATAATATAGGTCAAGGAACCACAATTATGTCTGTATCGTCGAATTTTTTTTTAAGTGTACTTAGTATTTTTTACGCGTATAATAAAATATCTTTATATAAAATCTGGTCTAATATTTTACTTCCAGACACGTTCATATTAATCATCACGGTACTTATTTAACTCCAAAATTTCTCTTTATATCCCTTTAATCCATTCCATTTCATACGAATTCTTCCAGTGAAATATAAATATCGCAGAAAGCACTTTTATATTTTTTTACAAAATGGATTTGTATAAGAAATATAGTGTCGTTGATGTTGCATTCAGAATCCATTCAGTATTTGTTTAGCTTCCTTAATTTCAGAAAATTTAACTGAACAAGATAAAAATATTTTATTCAGTATGAGATTTCGAATGGAATATTAACAATACTGTATAAAAGTTTCACTAATTTTTTGTTCCTTTCCTTTTGTTTAGAGATTTTTTGGCACTATCAGATTAGCAGGATGAACAAATGATCATCCTTGTACACCAACCTTCTTGCAAATATATACAAGATATTAGCTGCCTTTAGCATTTTGAAACCTGCAAAGCTTTGGAATTGTAGTACTTTCGATGGCAACCCTCCACAGCCCTTAATAACAATTTCAAAACTGAAAGAATTACATCAGTCGAATAGTAAAAGCGCATAATTCAAGGGATTCGAGAAAAGTTAAAAGCAATAATCGATTGTGAAGACACTGATTTCAGTGATTTTGTAGATGCAGTAGCGCACGATTATGCTTTACCAGCTGTCAGAGATTGTATGATTTTTTACACACCTGGTCGTATAACTGCTTACATTAAACAGCATACTCAATGTTCGACATGCTTAAATGCATTTTGACTACTTCTGAAATTCATGCAGATACGATATCTTTTTCTTGTGATCAGTTACCTGAAAGTTTGAGTAGATTTGCAAGAATAAATAAATATTCCATACATCCAAATGTTAAGTTATACAAGCTTATCACAGTTGTCGAATATCTATTTAACAAACATTGCCGGTCTAGCAGTTCTTTTGATCTAATTCTAGACGATTTAATTTCATCTGAAACAAAATTTAGTTTTCAATGCAAAGAACATGCCAACGAAGCTGTGGAGATGTTAGCACATATAACTCAATTTTATCTTCAAATACGGATGAGACAATTCGTAAGACAGGAAATGGCTGAGATTAAAAAAGTTAGCGCCTTGAAGAAAAAAGCAGCCAAGCTTTGCGACACTTAACTAGTCATCATCGATCTGTACATGTTAAAAATTTAAAATGTGTTGAAAATATGTACTAGCAAATTTTATAGTAATGAATATTTTTTTTCATGTGAAAAAAAATTTATTTTTCAATGCAAAGAACATGCCAATGAAGCTGTAGAGACGTTAGCACATGTGATTTAATTTTATTTTAAATAAGAATGAGACAAATCATAAGACAGGAAATGGCTGGAATTAAAAAATTTAGCGTCTTGAAAAAAAAGCAGCTAAGGTTTGCGACACTTAACGATTCATCATCGATCTGCACATGTTAAAAATTTAAAATATGTTAAAAATATGTACCAGCAAATTTTATAGTAATGAATATTTTTTGTTACATTTACAAATTTTTAATTGAGTATATATTTCCCTTGACACGGTTTTTTATGTTGAACACAGGGCTTAACAAAATAATTATTTTTCATTTCATTCGTTTGAAGCTGGAAAATAAAAATGGAAAATACTTCTATTTAGAAGCTTAAGCTTTTTATTTATTTTTAAATATATTTTCAGTTATATGGGGATAACATAAAAAATTTTTTTTTCAGGGTCTCAAGAATTCTTCCTGCGTACACAGAGACAAGTGGATGTTTAGAATTAACATCTAGATGTTTAACTATGGGACAGCCATCTTATATATTTAGTTGTAATATCTAGATATTCAGCTGTAATATCTAAGATGTTAAAATATGCAGAGATTAATATCTTAGATATTACAGTTGAACATCTAGATAATACAATTGAACATATAAGATGGCTGTCCCATAGTTGAACATCCATTTTTCTCCGTGTATTCACAGTATATATTTTACGAAGTTTAATGTGTTCTTTCTTTTATTTTGTATTAATTGATTTATGCAAAATGTGTATTTTATGTCCTAGAATCATTTTAGGAACATTATTTCATATTGTTCAGAAACTTAATTACAGTAAAACCTATCGTAGCCGACACTCTCCTAACGAACATCCCACTCTGACGCGTCACATTATTGGTCGAGAAATGTGCATGGTTAGGGCCGTCTTAAACACCGTCTTTGGAGGGTCCTCATATTTTTGTAAAACGTCTTAGTAATTTTTTTTTCAATGAATATTTTAAATGAAATATTAATTTAATTAATGATTATATTTGAATTATAAATTTTAATTACAATTTAACTTCGAAAAATTGGAGAATTTTCATAACCATTTATATTTCAACTTATTAAGGTCTTAAATATGTATGCACAGTCGTGCAACATAACCTCAACTGTCATCTATACATTTTCCACTAAAAGCACTAAGTATTCCTTATAGTTTTTAATCGACTGAATTTATCCATGAAATTTTTAAATTATCAACAAAAAGAACTGATTATTTTTCAAATTAACTTTTACTCACCTTTTTGCACAAAAGTAAACACAAAAACTTTGTACAAGCCGGTAGACGTGTGTTACTAAATACAGGGGCACCTGTTGCCACAGCACTGAACCAAGCTAGTAATAAGTCCCTAGCAATTATCGCATGTCATTGGTACCCATCGTAGCCGAACTTGTCTCCCATATGTGTCGGCTACGATAGGTTTTACTGTATTTAAATTTTTTTAAATATTTGTCTATTAGTATAATGCTCTTGTAGAGCGTGCCGCGTGCAACGCCGCTCTGGTGAGAAAACTTCGCACATAGAAACTATAATCACTAAGGAACAGCCATTTTGTTTTTACTCGGACAGGGCTGGCCTCGGCATTAGCGAGGGACAGCCTAACCCATAATTCACTCTCTCTCTCGCCCAAGCTGACACGTTTCAGGCTGGCTTGTCTCCTCTATCTATAATATCTCTATGCTATGTACGCCTTTTGTTGATCAGTCGTCTGCTAGATGATGCAAGAAAGGACATATAGTTCTAAATTATCAAGAGTGAGATAGACGAAAATTCACTAGAATAGGGAATTTTGTTTATCTCTGTTTTATTCATTTACCTTATATTTCCTTCTTTTTTGCGTCTGCCAGCAAACTAGTCTTGGGCATAGACCGAGGTGCGGAGTTGTGATGGGAAATACCGGTAATAAAACGTATCGATACATATCGATATTTTCGGAAAGATATCGATAGTGTCGATATTTATCTATAACATACCCCACCCTTCATAATCCTAAATTAACTTTATTTAACAGTTTCCCAAATTAAAAATAAATTTAAATTAATGAAAAATCGAAATACAATAAAAAATATAAAAGTTATTTATTTTATGTTGTTATATTTCACAATCATTGAGTTATAGAAAATATAATAAAATGATTGAAATTGGACATTTTCAAAAATTTTTAACACTATTAAAAACAATTGACCGGCCGTTGAACGGTGTCGACACAGCAAGACAAGAAAATATCGATATATAGTGATATTTATCGATGGTAGGTATACATTGTACCATAGTTTTAGTTGACCAAAGTTTCAATTGTCCATAAAATCACCAGACGTCACTATATTTGAAAAGCAGTGTTAGACAAAGATTATGAAAGGAATGTGTTGACAAAAACTGCGAGGATTGCAAGATGCAAGTTTTCTGTACATTTCCCTGAAGCGCTCTCTACCGCCTATATTTGATATATACTTGCAATTTTTCCAACGCATTCCTTTCATAATCTCCGTCAAACACTGCTTTTCAAATATAGTGACTTCTTGTGATTTTCTGGGCAATTGAAACTTTGGGAAACTAAAACTATGGTACAATGTATAACTACCGTTATCGATATTTTTCCCATCACTAATGCCAAAGATATTATCATGGAGACTAGATATAAGGAGACCAATCTCTTATGGCCGTACTTCACAAAACATGAAATGAAGTTCTGCCAAGTACTTAGTTAAAAAACTTCCCAATGAGGGCACGTGTGTTCCCTGGGTGCAAAATGGCGACGCCTAATACACGGTGTTTCTCCATATATCCATTCCCGAAATGCAGTTCTGCTAAGTACATAGTTACAAATCTTCCCGATGAGGGCATGTGTGTTCCCTGGGTGCAAAATGGCGGCATTAACGGTTTATAAACACCATGGAGAGCATTTCGGGAATGGATATATGGAGATTGGTCTCCTTATATCTAGATCTCCATGGATATTATAAACCTAGATGCGGTGCAGGGCGTCAGAGTGGGGGAACGATATATATAGCCGCTGAGTGATGATAGTTATAGAGGAGACATCCAGGGCGATTGAATGGTTCAAACCTTGCGGGGAAAGACACCAGGGGTAGGTGAAGTTCCAGAACCAACCACGGGGATCGACACTTTCGAAAGTCGACAAAATCTCACGGATAAGAAGTAAGTTGTAGGAGTAAGGCCCAAACTTGTGTTGGTGAGTCTGCTGTATTCATGATGGGTCAGGTAGTCCTCGTCAATCCAACCTTAGCTTGTCGACAGAATTTCACAAAATAGCTTTTTACCTCTTTTGCTTCTACTTCGCGCTTTACTAGTCTTTTCCTAAAATCGGATATATATTTAAAATATATATATATATATAAAATAATACATAAAAGAGTATATATAAAATATTTTATATTATAATTTTTATAATATAATATATATTTATTATATATATTATTATATATAATATTATGTATTATATTATAAATTTTGTATTATAATATATAAAAGAATATATATAAATATTAAATATATATAAATAAACCATGTATTAAAATTAACAATTTTTTTTGTTGAAATTTATTACATATTTATTGGCAAATTGTTTTCAATATTCGTTCATTATCTTGATTACAATACTGAAGACATATAGACAATGGAAATAAATTATCAATGATGATATTTTGAAAGTTTAATTTTCATACAATATAATTTTCGTTTATGCAATACGGTTACAAAGTTAATATTATTCTCTATAGGGATACAATAATAAATGCTGTTCTTTTTAATTTACAATTGTTAGAAAAATTGAAATTAAAACAAAGTATTGCTCTCAATATATAATAATTTGTTAGAGAATGTTAGAGAAAAAAGATTCTCTACAACTTGACCGTTTCCGATTTTTGAAAATGAATTCTTTAATGGCTGGAATTATAAAAAAACAGTTTTTCAAAACAAAATTTATATAACCAAATTGCTGTATTTGATAATAATTAATTCAATTTCAGAAATAGGAAATGGTCAAGTTGTAGAGAATCTTTTTTCTAAAAAAATGAACCGTGATTTATTAGAATCGCATCATTTTTAAAAATTTGGCTCTAAGCGATAAGAAAATAAGTTTGGGCAAAAATAAAATTAATTAATAATTCATAGTTTCTGGAAGGCAGTATCGTAATTGTAAAGAACCATCTCGACGATCGACATCTCTTCAGATTATACTTGTAAATATCAAATCCAAGCACCTGCAGGTGCAAAGTGTAGGCGTTATAAACGGATTTTTACAAAGGATCAATAAAATCTTGACTTAGTTTCTAGATCTACAGAATTATGACATGAAAGAATATTGTTATTTGTACGAATGCGTCAATATTTTTCTTCGGATTAAAAAAAATTTGATTGCAAACTAGTTTCTGTAAATTATCTGCCTTAGTTTAGTTGATTCAATGAAATTTAATAAATAGAATTTATTCAATAAAAAATAAATGACAGAATCTACGTAAATCAATTATTTGAGTCCCCAGCAATTTTTAATTATGATTAAAAATGTTTTTTTATTACTTAAACAGAGAAAAATCATTTCAATTAATTTATAGTAAAGAAGTAATAAAGTTAAAATGATTCATTTTTTACTTTTGGTTTGTAATATGTAGTAACTTCCAAAAAAAAATTGTGAATTTCTTTTTTTTTTCAAAATATAAATCCGATCTTAGAAAAAGACAAGTGAAGAACGAAGTAGAAGGAAATTCATTTATTTTTTATTGAATATATTCTATTGATTAAATTCCATTGAATTGATTGAAATAAGTCAGGTAATTTACAGGAATTAGTTTGAAATCAAATTTTTGAAATTTAAAGAAAAATATTGATGTATTCGTACAAATAATAATGTTCTTTCATGTCATAATTCTGTAGATCTAAAAACTAAGTTAAGATTTTATAAATCCTTTGTAAAAATTCTTTCATAACGCCTATACTTTGCACCTGCAGGTAGGTGGATTTGGAATTTATAATCTGAAAAGATGACGATCGAAGAAATGGTTCTTTATAATTACATTGCTGCTTTACAGTAACTTCTAAGTAATAGTAAAAGAGTCCTTTCGCCTTTCTTACTGTCAAAGTCTATAAAATAACTTCAGATCTGAAGCTGGTCATTTGCATTCTCTAACAAATTATTATATATTAAGAGCAATACTTTGTTTTAATTTTAATTTTTCTAAGAATTGTAAATTAAAAAAAAAAAAATTATTATTGTATCCCTATAGAGAATAATCTTAACTTTGTAACGGTATTGCATAAACGAAAATTATATTGTATGAAAATTAAACATTCAAAATATCATCATTGATAATTTATTTCCATTGTCTATATGTCTTCAGTATTGTAATCAAGATAATGAACGAATATTGAAAACAATTTGCCAATAAATATGTAATAAATTTCAACAAAAAAAATTGTTAATTTTAATACATGGTTTATTTATATATATTTAATATTTATATATATTCTTTTATATATTATAATACAAAATTTATAATATAATACATAATATTATATATAATAATATATATAATAAATATATATTGTTAATAGATAGATGATTTTTTTCTTTGGCTTTAGGGTCCAGAAATAATGTAAACTCAGGGTTTCATTTTTTCCTCAAACGTTTCGACTCAGATTGGAGTCCTCATCAGAATTTTCAATTTTCATACTTAAATTTAGTTTGACCTATTCTATAGTTCCAAAAGTGCAATCCATTTATATCGGTTGTCAACACAATGTCTATCCGTCACATGTGTAATTTTTAAGGTTCTTCCTTTGCATTTATTTGAAAAATTCTGCACACTTTTTATTTAGTTTTTGTTCGAATTTAGTTAGTATGGACCAATTATATGGTTTACATGTGCAATTTTATCATAATGTTATCCATTACACGTATTCAAATTTTTTAAGTACCTTCCCTATGTATTTTTATAGCAAATTTTGTACAATTTTCAAATTTTTTATACGTAAATTTAGTTAGACCTATTCCATAGTTTCAAAAGTGGAATCCATTTATATCGTTTGTCAACACAATGTCTATCCGTCACATGTGTAGTTTTTAATGTTTCCCCCTTTGCATTTTCTATAGGGAAATTAGGCACATTTTATTCATTTTTGTTCGAATTTAGTTAGTATGGACCAATGATATGGTTTACATGTGCAATTTTATCATATTTCTATCCGTCACACGTGTTAAAAATTTTTTAAGTCCCTTCCCTATGTATTTTTATAGCAAATTGTTACAATTTTCAATTTTTTATTCGTAGATTTAGTTAGACCTATTCTATAGGTTCACAAGAACAATTCATTTATATCGTTTGTCAACACAATGTTTATCCGTCACACGTGCAATTTTTCTATTCTTTAATTCTTTATTCTTTTCTTTCGTTGTATTTTTATAGAAATAAATCTCACTGATGAGGACTCCAATCTGAGTCGAAACGTTTGAGGAAAAAATGAAACCCTGAGTTTACATTATTTCTGGACCCTAAAGCCAAAGAAAAAAATCATCTATCTATTAATATTATTGAGGGTCGATATAAGCCAGTTATTTATAATTATTTATAATATATATTGTATTATAAAAATTATAATATAAAATATTTTATATATACTCTTTTATGTATTATTTTATATATATATTTTTTAAAAATATATATCCGATTTTAGGAAAAGACTAGTAAAGCGCGAAGTAGAAGGAAAAGAGGTAAAAAGCTATTTTGTGAAATTCTGTCGACAAGCTAGGGTTGAATTGACGAGGACTACCTGACCCATCATGAATACAGCAGATTCACCAACATAAGTTTGGGCCTTACTCCTACAACTTACTTCTTATCCGTGAGATTTTGTCGACTTTCGAAAGTGTCGATACCCGTGGTTGGTTCTGGAACTTTACCTACCCCTGGCGACTTTCCCCGCAAGGTTTGAACCATTCAATCGCCCTGGATGTCTCCTCTATACCTATCTTCACTCAACGATATAGCTAACCACTTTTTCCGCCATATCGAAGTAGTGGTGTTCGATTCTTCAAAAATAATCGAATCTGAACCGAATAAAAGAGAATCGATTCACGTAAAAACCGAAACAAAAGAATCGATTCTGCAAGAATCGATCGTAAAAAATCGAAATTTTTTAAACTACTGTATTTTTCTTCTAAATATTTTTGTTGATACTCAATTATTTATTTTGCAATCCTTGGTTTAGTCGTCTTTCCCAAAGGAAAGCCCAAGAATATATTCGTAAAAAATATTTATTTTCTCATAGTTATAAATTCATAATAGCGATATCGCTACCGAAAGTATTGGGTAGGAATTCATTTCGAGCGATTCAGAACTTTTCTGATTCATTCCGATATCTGTATCCGAACCAATGCGAATCATTCCGAACCAATCTGAAAAACGATTTGTATCTCGTTTGATTAAAAACGGTCAAAAATCGACCCGACATAATCCGATTCAATCTGAAGCAACAATCCGACAATTTCGATTCGAATTGATTATAATTCAAAATTGGGTTTCGGATTGTTGCTTTGGATTAATGCGGATTAGGCCGGATCGATCTTTGACCATTTTTCATCAAACGAGATACAAAACGTTTTTAAGATTTGTTGGGAATGATTCGCATTGGCTCGGATACAGACATCGGAATGCTTAGGCATAGTTTTGATTGGCTCGGAATGAATTGCTATCCGATACTTTCGCCAGGGATACGCTTAAAAAATCATTTGTTACACAAGCATGTTTCAATCTTTGAGATCAGAAATTTGTTTTTTCTACACTACTGGCAATAATACTGATCAGGCAATATTAATATCTTCTGCATTTACACCTGAAAAAAAGAAAATTTTATATCAGATCAGAATTTGGAAAATAAACAAAATCAGTTTTAAGAATTTTAAAATTTTTAGATTCATTAATCTTTAGTGTAAGACTAGTAACTGCTGCAAATGCGCAGATGAAAGTCGGCTTCGATATTCAGCATTGTTAGGATTTTACACTTTTTGCGGATTCGAAATACTTTTTACATTTTACATTGTCTCGTTTCACGCTTGTGCTTTGTGCGTAGCTTACAATGCCGGATGCTCGCATAAGGGTGCCGTTCTATGTGAGCGCAATGTGCAAAGCAGAAAACGAAAAGCCAATTACATAACACCTTTAAGAAGAAAGAAATCTTAAGCTTTTCTGTAATTGGTAGTTCGTTTTCTGCTTTGCACTTTGCGCTCACATGGACCGACACCTCAACACGTGGTTTAATTAGGTCAATAAATATGGCTGCCTTGGGCGCTTCAATATCTTCTTTCTATGCAGATGGAAAATACCACACGACCCACAAGATCATGCTTCCTTCCTCTATCAATAGGGTCGTAACTGCTGATAAAGGATAAAATCCAGAAGGAAGAAAGAGAATCGATCTTCCGATTCTGGAGTTAAAGAATCGATTCTCAAGAAAATCGAAAAGCAAATAATCGATTCAAAAATCGAAATCGTTCTTCCAAAAAATCGATTTTTTTGAGAATCGAATCGGAATCGAACATCCCTATATCGAAGTGCTGCTCTTATCGTACTACCATGAAGTAGTAAAGGGTTTCCCAATAGGGGTGATATGATTTTGAATGTCCCTATCGGGCTCATTTGAACTGAAATTTTTGACGTCTGCTGTCAGTTGTCATCAGTAAGGTTTGCCATTTAATCATGAGTAGTTTCACGCTTCCACAACGTTTGGAAATTGTCCAATTATTTTATCAAAATTCGAGAAGTTTTGTCGGTGTTCAAAGAGCATATCGTGCAAAATATGGTCGTCATTCTGCTCCATCCGCGCTCTCAATTCGTCGAATAATCGATAAGTTGGAGAGTGATTTTACTCTATTGGATACTAAGCCTAAAAATCGTATGCGTACCGCACGTTCTACACAGAATATAGCCGCCGTACAGGCCAGTATCGAGGAAAACCGTGAATTGTCCGTGCCACGCCGATCTCAGGAATTGGGCCTGTCCAGAATGACTACCTGGCGTATTTTGCGATTGGATCTTGGCCTGCATCCCTATAAGATGATTCTGGCCCAAGAACTGAAGCCTAATGACCATCGTTTGCGTCGGGAGTTCGCGGATTGGGCTCTGGAATCAATTGAAAATGATCCCAATTTTCATCAAAAAATCATCTTTTCTGATGAGGCGCATTTTTTGCTCAAGTCTCGGGGGACATTTGGCCGATATATTGTTTAAATCATAAATGGCATAGAATATCCAATATAATAAAAAAGATTTCGATCAATTCCGAATGAATATTCAGTGTTTTTTTTCAATTTCAAAACATATCACCCTTATTGGGAAACCCTTTATAAGGAGACCCCACTCCTATGCAGCCTTTGGAAAATTTGGATGCGTAGATTCAGGTTTAGTTAGTTTGCATCGTTCGTTGCGCCGATTGCGGAAAAGCGTTGCAACACAAGTTTCAAAAATTTCGGCGCTCATAATAATCTAAGCGTGATTTGTACAAACAAAAATTACCAGTCATTGCCATACATGTGCGAGAAGTTTTAAATATATTAATAAACAAGTGCGTGCAAGATAATATGGTCTATTGTTTTACTGATGGTTGCGCATCCACGCGCTATGTTGGAAAGAAGAAAAAAGAAAAAGAAGACAGACTGGAGAAACGTCACTTCTTTTGCCCTAGCACGGTCAGTATGTTTAATTATTTTATAAATCTGTAATGTGAAGTACATTGATCTTTATTTAATTTTTGTGCTATTGCAACTATTTTTTCTTGTTCTCCGAGCCGAAAGTACGGTCCTCCCGGCCGCATTTCACTCCAGAAACAACGACTTTTGTGGCCGCTAAATTCATCGTATAATTCGTTTGTTTAATTTAATTTAATGTGACTTCATGCAATTACACGAAAAATCAATATTAATATTGTTTTCTAAGAATAAATTTTCTCTGGTATTTGTTAATTTAAAAAAAAATTTGATTTACAATCTTTTTTTTGCAGTTATTATATGATTGCATTTCTTATTATAATATTTCCGAATAATATATAGCTGCAACAAAAATTACGGATACTCATCAACCTATCTTAGAAGATTTTCAAACTCTTTAATGCAAGTAAGTTTAATGTAAATACTTGAAGAAACAAAAGGGTTTGCTTTCCATCTTCGCGTTGACAGGTAACATAATCAACAAAATTCAGAAAAAGGCAAAATGTAAATAACATAAACTATACTTCACTTAGTAAACACATCTATATTGTATATTATATTTTATATAAAAGAACAGCAGTATACTTTTAAAATAATGTTAACTATAACGGTGCCACTGTTTTTGTTTATCTGTTTTTGTGCAGTAGACAACACGACAGCCATATTGTGAAAATTCAAGAGTTTGACATTTCCCTGTAAGAGGCGCTACGAGCGATGCAAACTAACTAAAACCGAATCCACGCGTTCAAATTTTCCGCGAGTGGGGTCTCCTTATACTACTTCGTGGGTAATTTACAACAGTTTCATTTTTTACAGTGTGTCTCGAGGAGACCAAACCCATTGCTTCAACGTAGCCTATAGGGGCTTCCGTAGGCTTCTGTATCTAACATATCCATGCATTATGACCTGACGAGACTAAACTCATGGAGACTAGATATAAGGAGACCAAACTCTTATGGCCGGTAGGTATACATTGTACCATAGTTTTAGTTGCCCATAAAATCACCAGAAGTCACTATATTTGAAAAGCAGTGTTTGACGAAGATTATGAAAGGAATGCGTTAGCAAAAATTGCAAGTATATATCAAATATAGGCGGTAGAGAGCGCTTCAGGGAAATGTAAAGGAATCCTGCATCATGCAATCCTCGCAGTTTTTGCCAACACATTCCTTTCATAATCTTCGTCAAACACTGCTTTTCAAATATAGTGACGTCTAGTGATTTTAAGGGCAATTGAAACTTTGGGCAACTAAGACTATGGTACAATGTATACTTACCCTTATGGCCGTACTTCACAAAACACGAAATTAAATTCAGCCAAGTACTGAGTTAGGAAACTTCCAGATGAGGACACGTGTGTTCCCTGGGTGCAGAATGGCGGCATCCACGTTCTATAAGCACCATGGAGACTAGATATAAGGAGGCCAATCTCCATATATTCATTCCCATAATGAAGTTCTGCCAAGTACATAGTTACAAAACTTCCCGATGAGGGCATGTGTGTTCCCTGGGTGCAAAATGGCGACGCCCAATACACGATGCTTATAGACCGTGGATGCCGCCATTTTGCACCCAGGGAACACACGTGCCCTCATCGGGAAGTTTTGTAACTATGTACTTGGCAGAACTGCATTTCGTGTTTTGTGAAGTACAGCCATAAGAGATTGGTCTCCTTATATCTAGTCTCCATGATAAGCACCGTGTATTGGGCTTCGCCATTTTGCACCCAGGGAACACACATGCCTTCATCGGGAAGTTTTGTAACTATGTACTTGGCAGAACTTAATTTCGGGAATGGATATATGGAGATTGGTCTCCTTTATCTAGTCTCCATGGTCACTACTTTGGTCTTATGTCTATTCTCTATGATTTAAATAATTCTCCGGTTACTGTTAAATTCTTATAGGTAAAATAATGAGTCTTTTTACTAAACTTGTTCGGATCAATGGTACAAGCATCAAGAGGTGAGTTGATTTTGTAGCCGTTAATGAAAATTAATAAACTGCTAAAAAACGCAACTATACTTTGAAAATACTTAAACATTATGACGTAGATATTTTAAAAGTGTGGACAGGAAGGTAAAATAATATAAATAATAATTTCACTTTCTGGACTTACATTGACCTTTAATTAATAATTGAAGGTATATTTTGATGTTGGTAATTGGCTTTAGGGTCCAAGTTTGATAAAAAACTCAGAGTTTTACATAATCAGACGTTTCGGCTCTAATCGGAGCCCTCATCAGTGATTTATTTAAATCTAAAAAATACAGAAAGAAAAAGGTTTGCTAACATAGGATTTCTTGTAAGTGTCCAAGTATAAAAATATTTTTAAATTGACATTCGTGCATGAAGTTGTAGATTGAAATTTTTTGGTGTAATTTTTAATACAATACATATGCACATATACTCATATACACACATACATATATATACATATACATATATTATATATATACAATATTATATACATACTAGATATATGTAATATTATACACAACATTGACTTTTCTTTATTTGAAGCTAAGTATTGAAATATATCAGTGATTATATCTATCTTTCATGGCTAGTTGAGGGCAAGACTGTCACAGGATAAAAAACCTTTTTTAAAAAATGAACATTCTTCAACGTTAAAAACTGCCAAATCCTGCTTAAATATGTAGATATACAATCTTTTAACATTCTTTCTTAAAAATATACAAAACAGCCAAATCTCTTTGGTATGAAGTGAAAACTGTAAACAAAATTTATTTAATTTAGCATTTTTTCTTTGGCATATTTTCCTTGGAATTTTGTCTCCTGTGATACTTTTTTAGCAAAAATAATTGAAAAAATTGACAGTCTTTTTGCGATGACTTAGAGTCCGTAGTGTTATACAAAAGGTTTTTCTCAATCGTGGGTATAGACAATGAGGCTGCTTATTTAGAATGTACACAGAAAGGAGATAAATTTACATATAATATTGCACATAGATTTTTCTTTGCTTTGAGTCTAGAACTAAAATAGCTATGTAAATATTTCTTTGGTGTGAAGCAATGAGAATAACACTGTATAAAATACAGTTTTTGGGAATAAATTGCCGATTTTTGCTTAACAAGTAGATGTAAGTAAAAAACTTTGTAAACAATTATAAATTGCGTAAGGAATTGAGATGCCATTGTACCTAGAATGTTCAAATGTGTAGGTATAGTATTTTTTTTTTTTTATCTTTAAAATTTTTTTAAAATTTTTGCACAATTTATCCAAATTTTTTCAAATCCTATCGCAGACTATATATAAAGTAAAAAAGTAAAAAAGTAGGACTGACCTTGATTAAAATTACGATTTTTGTATAAATGTTATTCCATTTTTTCTTTTTTCGTTTTCTGGGAAGCCACATAACTTAAACTGCACACACTTCTCTCCTGGGAGGTTGACTCGTAAACTGAGTTCTGTTTTGGTTTTTAGGCATGCATAGTGGGATGAGAGTGGAGGGTAAGATTTTTTTCCCCTTTTTAGGGATTTTATTTGGAGAAAGAAAAGGATGTGCTGGAGATGGCTGGACTGTTAGGACAATGAGGAGATCGTAAAATGTAACCTGAGACATAACGGTTCCGTCGCCACATTTTGGGTCTTTTCAGAAAGTTTGTGTATTTGTGTATTTCAGAATGTTTTAATATGAATTTTGAATGGCGTTAGACTTGGTTGTTTAAAAGAGGGAGATAAAAAACTGATAGATTTTCTGTATCAGTCCTTTGATTTACAGAATGTGAGGTACTGGCTATGTGGGCCATTTCTAGAATCATGCGTTTTTTGTAGTTATCCGACCTGTCTAATATTGTGACTTCATCAAAATTAAATTTGTGACAACCTTGGACCCTAAAGCCAATTACCAACATCAACATATATCTTCAATAATTTCACTAGTGCGAAAACCCGTAATCAAATATAAGAAACACCCCAAGTATAAAAAACCTGAAAACTATAAAATCAGCTTTCTTATTGAGTACGCGTACTCTTTTTTTTGCAAATAAAGTATCCTTAAAATTGGCTTTCCTGATTCTGGAAAGATTGGAGTTAGTGAGGTAACTCGGAAGGAGACAGAAAAACTACCCATAAGTATAGGAAACCTGCTAAAAGTTGATAAAATCAACTTTAATTGTGGGTGCGCATGTTACGTCTCGAGATAAGGTGAAGATAAGTTGATATAATCTAGGAAAAGGGGAGCTTAGTAGCCGATGAAGTCAAGTTGGTAAATCCAGACTATTTATGTTTTTGTGTTATCATTGTCACTTTTTGAACCTATAGGTATTATTTTGTTTCCAATAATAAGAAACATAATTGACTTCAAAATTATAATTTTTTTCAATAATAAACTTATAAACGAAATAGAAGTAAACGTTTTGATACCTGAGTGAAAAGTTACGATTCGTTTCGAACTGAGAATACAAGCGAAAGATTTGTCGTATAGGTCTTTTTGGAAAGCAAAATAACGATAAAATTTCGCAATTGTTGGAGGGTTGTCGAATAGTTCTCTTTTAGGGGTAGCTGGATAGCAAGAAATGCAAGCTGGAGTTAAGTTGTATATTTCTTTAAATAGCTGGATAGCGACAACGTCCTGGTTGGAGTTGAGTAGCGTTAGTCAACTGATACGTGAAACATATCAGGCATCAAACTTGCTCGCTTAACATTGGTTTAGGTCGTTGCACGAAGTTATGTAACATAGACGGAACACGATTCAATAGGACGATATTTGAACTTCAAAGCAATCCGTTTAAGCTATTGTTTCCGGAACTTGAATCACTTGAGGACTAGGGTTTTTACTTAACAAGTACCGAAGGTAGATTAACACGGAGTTGTCGATGATAGTTACAAGTATTAAAGGGTCCGTTCACAATACTGACAGTATGACTGTTCAGAACTGAGATGGAAGACAGATTTGTAAAAATATATAACCACCAAGGCTTTTTAAAAAAAAATAAAAATGCTAGTTTTATATTTATGGAGTGAATCGAGAGCACGGTAAATTGACGAAAAAATTGCACGGCGAATTGAGAAATGCTGGGAGGTAGGATTTCTGTGGCGCATTGACAAAGAGACTGTCTGAAAGCAGAATAAATGCGGAAAGAAGACTTGCCTCGATTGAGAGGAAGTTAGCAAAGGATCTTGAGTTTGGAAAAATTCACAGAAATAAATTAGATGTGATTTCTACTGGCCCCCGTTGTTCCCGCGCTCTGTACGCTCATCGAGATCCCACGTCTTCATCACCAGGGTGACAATTGACTTGATAAGCATCCATAACTGTTCAGATTGGAGCATGAGAGAGACCATTGTGTCAGAAGTGAGTTGTGCGCCCACTGCCTGACCGACAGCCTCCCTTTCCGCGCTCCACCTGGCACAGACAAAGAGTGTGTGCTTTGCATTTCCCACAAGGGACCCCCAGTAGCGACACGACTCATCGTCTCTTTTCTTGAAGCGCTTCAGGTACGCATTTAAGTAAACGTGGCCCGAAAGCGCTTGCGCCAGGTAAAAGCCGACTTGACCGTGCTTTCTACACGGAGAGAAGAGAACGCAGCTGTCATGTGCGCAGGACGAAGCAGAGCTGTGTCCTTACGAAAATCTTCGGTTGGACACAGCTCAGCTTCGTCCTGGCGTAGCCAGAATGTGCGAGCGCATATCTCTGCTTCGCGCCGTGCATACACCGTTCGGACGAAGCAGAGCTGTGTGCAGACAAATGCAGGCTTCGTCCAAACGCAGCACCACTGTGCCCACGCACTCCTCTGCTTCGTGCTAAAAATATCGTGCGTGTGCGCCACGTTTGTGTATATGTAATGCGTTGATCGGCTTTGAAAAGAAAAGTTCATGCGTTTTATAACATGATACTTAGATTATTTATAAGTTCAAAAAATTGCCGGGTCTCATTGACATGGATGTAAACGACGCGGAATTCAAAGGTATGTATTACGATCATTCAAAATACAACATTTCTGGAATTAATACGTCAATACCAAACCACTGATAAAAATTTTTGTTTTTACGTATTTATAGACGATTTTAAATAAAAATATCTCTACGTTATAGGCCGAAGTTGAATTTGTTCTTTGCTTCGAATCAAAAAATAATTACGTCAATATAATAATTTTTTGCCGCAGAGGAACGTATAACCTCAAAATTTTTTTCATTACAGAATGGAATATTTTTGGACAATCAAGTTTTGATTAAAAATACTCCGATTTTAATAAAAAACCATGAACTATCTTTTTGAGTTACAAAACGTCTTATAAAATTATGAAAATTGGTTCGATAAATTTCAATCTTTTATGCAGCTAAATGCATTTGGACGAAGCCTGCATTTGTCTGCACACAGCTCTGCTTCGTCCGAACGGTGTATGCCCGCCGCGAAACAGAGATATGCGCTCGCACATTCTGGATACGCGAGGACGAAGCTGAGCTGTGTCCAATCGAAGATTTTCGTAAGGACACAGCTCTGCTTCGTCCCGCGCACATGACAGCTGCGTTCTCTTCTTTCCGTGTATCCAGCCAGTTGGCGAGCTCCGGGATCAGACGATGTGTCCATCTACCGGCTTGGTCACCATGCCATCTCGTCTGCCATCTCTCGACGAGTCTACGCCTTCCATCCTTGCGGATGACGTGCTTCGCGCGAGCGATTTCCTGCAGGTTTGTTGAGCAGGTAAGCTCTTTACGGAGGTGAAAGGTCTCCTTCCTTCCCTCCGCCAATAATGGCCTCGGGTATTTGAAGGGTCTCCTGTCCGTGACCAGCAATGCCTCGGTCTTTTCCGGGCCATTTTCAGGCATCTGCTATCCAACCAACGCTTTGCCTGCCACAGACTATTATTGATCCTCAGCTCCAGGATTTTGACGTCGTCAGCGGCGCACACAACAAGTGCGTCATCCGCGAAGCCGATGATGCTCGTTCCAGCAGGCAGGTCCATGCGCAGGAAATCGTCGTACATGACGTTCCAGACGAGTGGACCTACCCGCGACCCTTGAGGGGCGCCACATGTCATCTCTTCCTTGAGAGACCATTTGTCGCCCTCGTATATCACCCACCTGTCGCTCAGATAGTCATCTATCATTCGTAACAGGTAGTCTGGAATCTTTTTCCGCACCATCGCCTCGATGCAGATGTTGTGCCTCGCGGTATTGCACGCATTGCGTATGTTAATGCTGATCAACGCGCAAAATCACTTATGCTTACCAGTTCCTCTTCTTGCTTTAGTGGTGATGTCCACCACTGCCTGGATGACGTCAACTGTGGACCTGCCTTTCCGAAAGCCGAACTGGTTTTTCGAGAGACCGTTCTCGCCGACCATGCGAACCTGTAGTCTTTGTAGGATCATTTCCTCTAGAAGCTTTCCCATTGTATTCAATAGACAAATAGGTCTATAGGATAAGGCATCTTCTAGAGGTTTGTTGCCCTTCCTCAGCAGGACCAAGCTCTGCTTCTTCCAGTCTGCGAAGAACCTCCCCTCCCAAAGACAAGAGTTGAAGGCTTCCAGTAGGATCTACGGGTATGCCCCGATCACCTCTTTATGAATCTCGTTTGGCACCCAGCCAATCCCCGGCGCTGTATTTGCCTTAACCCATTTACACCCAAAATCACAGACTTTTTAACTCATTTTTAGCCCTTGCCGACAAAGCGAAAAAGGGAATATATCATGACCAAACCTTGTATACATAATGTTTTTGGGTCTCCTCTTTCGATTTATGAAGTCAAAATTACATTATCGTGCACTGGAAAACCAATATGGTGGATTTAATTTTAAAAAGTACCGAAAAAAAGAAATTTTTTTTTTTATTCATTTTTTTTCAAATGGATACAGCATATTGATCTATTCCAAACTATGGACAAAGGTGGGCAAAATAGTTGTAGTTTATGAAAAATATTTTTTGGTCCAGCTCCCTATGTTTTATCTTTTCCAAAATGGCGGAAAACTATGGAAATTTGGAAAAATACGCGATTTTCATGACATTTCTAAGATAATTGGATAATACATGGAATTTTATTGGTCAAACTGTCAAAGTTTGATTGATTAATTATGTACAGACCTCTTCTACTATATGTAATGACCTGATTAATGGCGGATTCAATATGGCGCTTGGAGAACTTGGGAAATACCGAGTTTTTTCAAGATTATCGTTGATGAAAATTCCTGAACCTTTATTAAATTCAATTTTCTTATGTTTCTTGGCACATTATACGAAAATCCGGTGACAGTGTTAGAAAATTCAAAATGGCGGATCCAATATGGCGGTCCGAACATTGAAGATGTAATAATATGCTAATGAAAAAATTATTTTCGTATTTTATGTAAAATATGTGATCAAAAATGTCTTTGGACATTTTTTGATTGAGATCGCTAATTCAGCGGAAAAAATTCGTAAAGTTCTGAATTTATATTTCACGATCCGCATATTCTCAAACGCTTGATGTATTTGGCTAAATGAAGTTATTCGACTTCTACTTGGCTTAGTTTTCATAAGGTAATGGTCAAAAGTGATCATTTTATCTACTTAACGAATTCAATATCATACAGAAGTTTCACGCTTCAAAATTCCACTATTGGTATGACGGATGTGACTAAAAAAAGTATATAATTTTTTAACCAGATGAATTGATATTTATTACGATCAAAATAAGAATTTTTCTAATTTTATAAAATAGATCATTTTGATTCAATCCATTCATTCACTCTAAAATAGATCATATTGATTCAATCTACTCATTTACTAAATCCATCATCCAACTTTATTTATCCACATACATCAAGCGTTTGAGAATATGCAGATCGTGAATTATAAATTCAGAACTTTACGAATTTTTTCCGCGGAATTAACGATCTCAATCAAAAAATGTCCAAAGACATTTTTGATCACATATTTTACATAAAATACGAAAATAATTTTTTCATTAGCATATTATTACATCTTCAATGTTCGGGCCGCCATATTGGATCCGCCATTTTGAATTTTCTAACACTGTCACCGGATTTTCATATAATGTGCCCAGAAACATAAGAAAATTGAATTTAATAAAGGTTCAGGAATTTTCATCAACGATAATCTTGAAAAAACTCGGTATTTCCCAAGTTCTCCAAGCGCCATATTGAATCCGCCATTAATCAGGTCATTACATATAGTAGAAGAGGTCTGTACATAATTAATCAATCAAACTTTGACAGTTTGACCAATAAAATTCCATGTATTATCCAATTATCTTAGAAATGTCATGAAAATCGCGTATTTTTCCAAATTTCCATAGTTTTCCGCCATTTTGGAAAAGATAAAACATAGGGAGCTGGACCAAAAAATATTTTTCATAAACTACAACTATTTTGTCCACCTTTGTCCATAGTTTGGAATAGATCAATATGCTTTATCCATTTGAAAAAAATGAATAAAAAAAAAATTTCATATTCTTGGTACTTTTTAAAATCAAATCCACCATATTGGTTTTCCAGTGCACGATAATGTAATTTTGACTTCATAAATCGAAAGAGGTGACCCAAAAACATTATGTATACAAGGTTTGGTCATGATATACTCCCTTTTTCGCTTTGTCGACAAGGGCTAAAAATGAGTTAAAAAGTCTGTGATTTTGGGCGTTAATGGGTTAAGCCTTCCACCCGCTCTCTTTAGTTCCTCGAGAGTAAAGAGTTCTTCGCGCAGTACCACGCAGGAGCTTCGGTCCTGTCTTTGGGACGGTTCTACGTGTTTACATAAGCTCCGCACAATGTACTTGACTCGATCGGCATTATCCAGGCCTGGGGTCTTTTTCTTCAGGCTCATCTATGAGCCTGGTTTCTTGAAGATGTTCGCGAGGCTCGTCTTTGCTGAGTTGTTTTGTATTCCAGGAAGGGCTCCTCACCTTTTCGCCCCTTCCCATATTCACTGGGTGACTCCGTTCCTGGATTCTAAACTCAATACACTGGTGGTCACTCAAGGTTATTACCCCTAGGACGCACCAATCGCCTATCCTTGAGGCAAGACGGGGCGCGGCAATCGTGAAGTCGATAATCGACCCCCCCCCCCGCTCCTCGTCTGAACGTAAGATCCCTGCCCTGATTCTATACAATCAGGTCATTCCTAGCGATCATCTGGCCGAATAAGATCCCCCTCCTTTCCAGATGGGGTTCTCCCCACTCGGGCGACTTACTATTGAAGTCGCCCGCAATAAGGGACCGCCCACTAGCCTCTTTGAGGCTTTCCTCAAGAAGGAGGATCTGGATCTCAAAGATTTCGAAAGGATCGCTGGGAGAGAAGTAGCAGCTGTACACACGTACCCCCGCCACCTCCACCGAAACGAACCCCGCGTCGGTCTCCAAGAAATCCCCGATGCTGAAATGAGGGCTGCAAACAAGGATCCCAGCCCTTCGTGATGCATCCTGGTACCAAGCAGAGTTTTCGGACCATTTGTGTTGGTCACTAATGGGCATCCGTAGTTTTGTACGTTCAATGTAGCTTCATGATTCGAAGACATTTTTAATGCATTTTACTGAAATTTTCATCAAAATTTACAAGGAAACAGTGAATATGTTATTTCAAGCGATTTTCTCGAGAATGGCCACCCTTTGCTTTAATGACTGCAGCGCACAATTTTGGCATTCTTTCGATGAGTTTTTGAAGTGTTTGAGATGGAGTATTATTCCACGCTTCGTTCAAACAATCCCAGAGACCAAGAAAGCTTTTTGGCTTTAGATCTCTCACACGTCGGTCCAATTCTTTCCACAGTAGCTCAATGGGATTTAAATCAGGGGATTGAGGCGGCCATTCTATTATATTAAGGTCACCTGCGACTTTGTTTCGTTCCAAATAAGAAGTACAAAGTTTTGATGTATGTTTCGGATCGTTATCTTGTTAGAAAATGAATCCACGACCAATTAAATTGACGCCAGATGGTATTGCATGGCGTTTGAGTATACAGTGATACAGCTCTTTTTTCATAATTCCTTCAATTTTTTTAAGTTGACCAACGCCAGCGTGGCTAAAATAGTCCAAGCAACAGGGGATTTGTTATGAGTGATTTAGGACATTATTTATTTCAGAATCAGGAGAAAATTTGGAAAAACCGGGAAATTTAGCTTTTGTTAAACAAATTATTATCTCAGCTAATTTTTAACTTTTTAGGTTGACGTTTGGTGAAAAAGTAGCAGACTCTATGCTCTTCAAATGTATAAAAAAACGGACACTTTAAGATAATACGTTTCCGCGCTATTGACACTTTAATTTATATAATGCATTAATTGCAAAATATCTGCTCTCCGCAGAGGTGGTCCGATTTTTATTTTGAAAACGGCTTTTAAAAATATAAATCAAGCACAACAGAACGTCAACCTTGGTTTTTTGCTAAAATGTTGCAAAGTTTATTTAGAAAAGCCCCAAACATGGCTTCAAACGCCTGAACGCAGCAAAGTGACTCATTTAGTCCAATACGATGTTGAATTAACAGTTACTTCTTTTAATGCTTTATTACCCCCTGATGAGTGTGTACAAAAAGGGTGTTCGAGGCGGTTACAAAACTTTTCATTGTATTTCCAAATATGGGAAATTTAATTCTTCATCAAACATAAAAGATATTCAAGTTTATGCTAGATTTTTTTATCAAGGGTAGTGACGACTAACTGTAGTTGTACCTCTTATTAGGGTTATTATCATTATTATTTATGACTATGGCTGGGACCCGATAGGTCCCCTGATGCTTGGGTATTCTCGTTGCATCGCCAACTAAAAGCTCAGGCGCGACCCTACAGCCCGTTTCAAAGGGCAAGGGACTGGGCCAGTAGTCGGTGAGAATCTGGCCTTTGTCCCTGATTGCTGGACAATAGCAAAGTATATGGCTAGAAGTTTCGTTGTCTTCCCCACATAATCCGCAAAGTAGACTTTCTGCAAGCCCTATCTTATGCCTTTGATAAACGAGGTTGCCGTGACCAATAAACACTTCTGTTAGGTTCTTCACCTCGGTTCTATAAGCCTGCGCATATCTGCAGTTTAGATATCTGGGTCTAGATACTCCTCCATGAGGATTTTGGCTTGCTTACATGCCGTAGCCTTGTACCACCCTTTCTGGTGTTCCTGTAACGGACCTATTTAAAATACCTATTACTGTTCAAGGGTCCAGAGGACTGTGACATGGTTGTCTTCCGCTAGTTTGTTTAATGCTTCGTAGCATTCCCAGATCAGCGTCGAGATAGTCACTGACTCATCTAGTCCCAACAGGACCATGAGGCTCGTGTCACTGTTCTTCTCATAGACACCAGCCCCCGCGCCCTCTTTGTTTTTGGAACCGTCTGCTAACCAGTTGTCTCCATCGCCTGGGAGATGTGCGTGATCCACCTTCCAATCTTCCAGGGTTGACAAGCTTACCTTGTACTTTTTGTAGAAAAGGTACCGCGGAGACGTCCTATCTCTCATTATTTTCATGATCGGTCTCTTCGCGATGTTGACAGTGATTCTCAGTTTCCTTGAGATTACTGTGTTAGTATTTGCACCCGTTTTCCAGGCCGCCTTGACACCCTTGGCTGTGATGGTTAGGTGCAGGGGATCTAGCCCCATTAGGTCTCCCAACGCTGTTGTGTGTGAAGACTTCGAAGCGCCAGTGATCCCTCTGAGGATCAGCCCTCTGAGCCTTTCCAAACTGGCCATAGTCGTCTTCTGATTGTCTCTGCTCCACCAGACTACCGCCGCATAGGTTAGCCAGGCTCGCAGAATCTCTGTGAAGATCCACAGCAGTGTGTCGCGTTTCAGGCCCCAATTGCTTCCAATAGCTCTTCTGCATAGACAAAGGGTTGCTATAAATTTGTTGCACTTGTTTTCGAAGTGATCTTTCCAAATTAACTTTTTGTCCAGGATCACTCCTAGATATTTAGCGTGCTTGGATATTTCTAGATGCTGTCCTTTCAGTTCCAGTGTTCTAGTTGTACTCCACTTGTACCGCCTGGTAAGAATGATTACTTAATTTTTGCCTAGATTCATCGAGAGTCCTGTTGTTCGAAACCAGGTGTCTACAAATTTGATGGAAGTGAAAAAAATATTGATAGGGTCTCCCATCCGACTGCTAACCATGCTCGGAGTCGCTTCACTTCCGTGATCGACCGAGAGCCGGCAGACTTCCCTAATATCACGCTGTCTGCTATCTAGAATGAAAATGTCCCTGACAACTTGATCCCCGTGTCTGGCTCACATGCAATTCCGGTTCATACCTCACATTTTTTTTAACCACATGACTTTTTTAAAATTAAAAATAGGCAAGAAGTATAGTTTGACTGTAACATTAAACAAGTGAAATTCAGCAGCAACTTCAAAACATCTTTCTACATCGTAGGTACTGTTGAAATAAACAGTGTGTCATAATTACAATAAAACTTCGAATGAAGGTGTATTTCATCAACATAAAAAGCTACTTAAATTAGTGAGCTTTTGTACTTTTAAAACTTCTTCTTATCGGCGCTCTTGTTCTAATTCATTTATTCGATGGCATGTCCCGTTTGATTGTCCAAAAATAGTCGGCCATCATATTTTTTTTTTTTTTTCCTTTTTGTGAGGAGGATAAATGGCGGAATCTTTTACAGACGTTGTACAGGACTCTCCTAGGACGGGTCTCGGCATACCTGTTGAAATAAAAAAAACCCTCTCTCGAGACAATACACCGCCCGCGGAACCGCCTTTTGGCTTTAAACTTCACGGGTGGTTGGTTCCAGCTTAAAGTCGCGTACGACTCTTCTGCCATCTGATAAGCATCCATATCCATTCAGACTGAAGCATGAGAGACACCATTGTGTCAGGGGTGAGTTGTGCGCCCACTTCCCGACCGACAGCCTCTCTTGCCACGCCCCACCTGGCACAGACAAAGAGTGTGTGCTCTGCATTGTCCACAAGGGATCCGCAGTAGCTACACGACTCGTCGTCTCTCTTCTTGAAGCGCTTCAGGTACGAATTGAAGCAGCCATGGCCTGAAAGCGCTTGCGCCAGGTAAAAGCCGACTTGACCGTGCTTTCTATCCAGCCAGGTGGTGAGCTCCGGGATCAGACGGTGTGTCCATCTCCCGGTTTGTTCACCATGCCATCTCGTCTGCCATTTCTCGACGAGTCTGCGCCTTCCATCCTTGCGGATGGCCTTCGCGCGAGCAATTTCTTGCAGGTTGGTTAAGTAGGTGAGCTCCTTACGGAACTGAAAGGTCTCTTTCAATTCCTCCGCCAATAAATCAATTGGCGGGACGCTCGCCAGGACCAGCACAGCACTCTTCGACACAGTTTGGTATGCTGAGACAATTCTCATCACCAGTACATCGAGTCCCCGGTACGCCCGTGCCCGTGGCGAGGCATGGAGCGGGCACACGCTGCGACCACTTTCCACCTCGCCACCCGCACAGTATCCTCCAACGACCCAGCAGACCTTGCCCAATCAAGCTCATTTAGGAGCCTGGTTTCTTCAAGATGTTCGCGAAGCTTGTTCTTTGCTGAGTCGTTTTGTGTTCTAGGAGGGGCTCCTTACCTTGCCGCCCCTTCCCGTATTCACTGGGTGACTCCGTTTCTGGATGCTAAACTCAATGCACTGGTGGTCACTCAAGGTTATTACCTCGAGGACGCACCAGTCGCCTATCCTTGATGCAAGACGGGGCGCGGCAATCGTAAGAATGTAAGAACGTAAGAACGTAAAATCCCTGCCCCGATTCAATACAATCAGGTCATTCCTGGTGACTATCTCACCGACCAAGTTTCCCCTCCTGTCCAGACGGGCTTCTCCCCACTCGGGCGACTTACTATTAAAGTCGCCCGCAATAAGGGACTGCCCACTAACCTTTCTGAGGCTTTCGTCAAGGAGGAGGATCTGGGTCTCGAAGATCTTGTACACACGCACCCCTGCCAACTCCACGCAAACGAACCCCGCGTCGGTCTCCAGGAAATCCCCGATGTTTAAATCACGGCTACAAACAAGGATCCCAGTCCTCCGTGATGCATCCTGGTACCAAGCAGAGTTTGCGGACCATTTTGTTGCTCACTAATGAGCAACACATCGGCCCCCCTCTCCCTGGCAGTCTGCATCATAAGGTTCTGGGCTTCCTTCCCTCTCCCGAGGTTGAGCTGTAGGAACTTCACTTTCCATCCCTCAACCTCCGGAGCTCTGCCCTGAATACTCGGCAAGAACCCCTCCCCGAAGCATTGGCGACATCTCTTTCGCCCCTACCAGCGCAAATCAGGCACCGAGGGGGAGCCTTGCACTCCTTGGCCACGTGTGACGCACCCCCACACCTCCAGCAGGCATCCTTCCTGCCTGGAAGCGTGTAGTCACGCGACACATGGCCATATCCCTGGCACCTGAAGCACCGTGCAACCTCGACATGCTCTCGGATACGGCAGTTCACCCACCCTACCCTTAGCCTACCGAACCCGAGCAAGCTCCGGGCGTCCGCCTCGGTTAAACGGACCACCGCAGTCTGCACACCGCCAAAGCGTTTGTACAGCCTGCACTGGTCCTCGAGGGCTGGCTTGCCCAGAGCGATGCATAGTGCGGCAACAACCTCTTCTCCTGTGACTGTGTCGTCGAGGTCCCTAACTTCAAGGGACCTCTTCGAGACCAAACATTTAAGTTCCGCCGTCTCGCCGGCGGCCTGGTCGAGCGCCTTTTCGAAGGTCGACACGTCACCCTTTTTTCGGGGGGAGAAGGAGCAACCCTCTTCTCTCCCTTTGTCAGCTTTTTTGGGGAATATCCCAGAGACGCAGAGCGCAGTCTCCGAAAGATGCCCATCTTTTTTGAGTCGGGGTGGGATTCCAGCTTCTTCTGGATTTCCACCCCGCTTTCTAGAAGGCATTTATGGGTGTTGAGCATTTCGCTCAACACCTCTGATGCCTCGTTCACACTGTCTTTTACATGGCCAGGGTTATTCCTCAGCATACCCTGCTGGGTGACACTGAGAGCCCTGCCCAACTTCTCCATTTTCGAATTAATTTCGTTAATTAAAGAATTCATATTAATACCGCAGTGTCTTAAGACGGTTCGCCCAACATGGGAGCCCTACCGCAGTAGGGCTACTATCCCCGCCTGTATAGATCCCCAGTTATGTGCGCCGAAACCAAGAAGCGGCTTATCGGATGGTCGATCCTATCAGTACATTAAATGAAGCTTGTAAAAAGGTTATGGAATAGGCCCGCGCCATAATGATGACCCCTATCGACCGAGCGGTGTCGGGTCCGCCCCGACACCTGACCCGGAATTCGGGCTAGACGGTGTGCGATTTATCCTACGCAGCGTTGGATATAAGGAATTACTGACCAGGTAATCCTTCATTCCTGCGCACGAGCGCCCATGATTTCAACCCCGAAATTGGCTCCAGACAGTAGAAACGTGAGCGGTTTTCTCAGTTTAACATGTGGTTTCACGGGTTCTTTGCCCTTCGCGGCCGAACACCGGAGGGACTTACATTTACCCATATTACTTCCACAGAGGTAAGGTACTGACATCGCATCCTACCCTGGTCGGGAGGTTACTACTCCTCCCTTGGTTAGTCTATCGGGAATATCCACCACGCGCCGGCCGCAGCTCATTCACTCAGCAATCCATTTATTCTGGTATGTGTGGGTGTCAGTATCATGCTTGTGGTTGTGATGAGACCGGGAGAGGGCATGTGGGAAGTTCAGCGTCACCCCCGCATGCGCATTTGGGGCGATTTCCTATTAAGGGGCCCTCCCGCATTCATTCCGGGTCCACTCATGCAAAAGCAAAAGCATCAGGGGACCTTGAACAGGTTCCCTGATGCTTTTGCTCCACACCGCGTCCTCACGCGGTTGAAAAATTTGCGGAGGAACCGTCATAGTGCGTGCGCCTGGCAGGCCCACCGCTAGGGAAAAGCCTGTCTATAGGGCCTCCTTGACGGCCATCCTGACGGTGACAGCCCTGCTGCTGGTAAAGTCCTTTCGGTCGCCACCGTTGGTGGGCTGCAGGACGCGTCTGCTCCGTGCATGGCCTCGTGCATTCATCTGGGCGAGACGCTGCCCCCCCCCCCCCCCCCAAACACTCTCTCGGCTGTTGGGTGTGTTGTGTTCAGTTTTGCTGTAAATCTGTTGTGCCATGTTGCTATTTGTGTGCCGCCTCCTTTCTCATCCGGGCTTGGGACCGGCAATGGCGGAGTTGTCGGCCATCATATCATATCCCACCTCTCTAGGGTACTGCGCTTCATTTCTTTTACATTTTGATGAAACCTTTAACCTTGCTCTTCACTGCAATCACCCAGATTCTCAGGAAAGTAATCAATATGAGAATCTAAAAAGTGAAGATGAAATGTGGTGATATTTCTGCGTAATGTAGTTAAAATAGTCTAAAGGTTTTAAAAATTGCGTCATCAAACTGAGTTTCCTTGTTGCCCAAGTATGATTGTTGCAATCTTTGAATTCCACAAATTTTCCACTGATGATCAGCATATTTTATTTTTTCTAGCAAGATTCTGATATTATCGTGTTCTTCTTCTCATTCGAGTTCTGAAGTAAAACTGCTGTTGAGCTCCAAGTAGATGAGTCGATGAGAAGTCTCCATTCTTCATTTTTATAACAATTTGGCTTTAACTTATGAATTAAACCCTCAATATCATGGTAGTAAATTAATGCAGATTTTTCATCGTCAGAAAAATACTTACAAAAACTTTTACTGAATTTTAGGCCGTGTCCTTCTATTGAAGCTAGAACAATCATCTGTGTTGCAAAAATAACAGTCCACTCTACTTCTCGGTTGTTGCCATATTGAAGGTTTGTAATATTTAAGATGTTTCCGGTCTTTGCTTTTTTCCTATCGCAAAAACATGTTATAACAAGCACTACATATTAAGTGTGGAACCCAAGTCTTATCTTTGTCCATAATTTTGAGTTTGAAGCAACATTCATACACGTCCTTGATTTTATCATTCAACATCCGCCGATTCTTTTGTACTTCATGTTTGCCACATACGTAGCAAAATAGATTCGAGTTCTTATCGCAATCATGTTTTTTGATGTCGGAGTTGCTCATTCGAGAAATACGAGTTATGTGGCATTTACTATTTTATTGTTTCTTGTGATCCATTTTTACTTAAAAAACCTGCACCTTAGGGTATCTGGCCCGATCGCAGGTGAGTCCACCGTCTTGAGGGTGATAACCCTGATACCTCTTCAGGCCTAAGTATCAGAGCTTTCTGAATTTGCTGAGGACAATGTCAACTCCTCGACAGACACACTACAGCTTCATCCGTACACCCTAACGCCTTTGCTGGCTTCGTTACTGTGGTGAACCAAAATGCGAATCATTTTACAGATCCTCTTGAGAGCCAGTTGTCATCGCTTCCAGTGTTCATTACAGCAGCAAGTTTGCTTGCAGCCTTGCTCAATCATGGAACTGCGGTCAAAAGTAAAAAGCACCCTAGTAACATATTACTATAACGCTTTTTTACATTCTCATCATGGATGAGAAGGTATTGGTTTTATGTGAAAAATGACTTTCGAAAATTTCATCAAATCTTTACGTTTTGAGACCCCCTGAGTCCGAAAAAAGGGTTTTTACGAAAGTGTCTGTCTGTCTGTCTGTCTGTCTGTCTGTAGGTCGTGTGCGGCATAACTCTCGATAGAATTATCAGATTGAATTGAGCTTTGGTACACTTTATCGGAGCCGAAAAAGTAAGGACAAGTTCGTTAACCAGCCACATCCAATAAAAATTGAGGGATTGAGCACTACTTTTGTGTTTTTGAAAATAATTTTTTGAAAAAATCAAAAATTTTAATACTGGTTTTAGATAGTGCTCATAAATCTCTAAAAATTATCTTGATAACATTTTTTGATTAAATCAAAATTAGAAATGTCACAGCATATTCAAATTCGAAAAAAGTCAATATCAAAATTCCATTTTCCAGTTAAATTATACGAGATACGAAAAAACGTTATGATACAATATTATTGAATACATAAAGGCCTACAAATTTGAATTGTAACATTTTTTCATAAGATGCATATTTTTTTTTTTAATTCAAAAATAATCTATTGAAAATCCAAAATTTAATTTTTTAACAATAATATGTGAAATACCAAAAAAACGTAAGAATACAAAGTTGTTCGTTTCGAAAAGATCTACAAGTTTTGTCTTACACAGTTTATGAAAAAACATATATTTTTCGTTTCAATTCCAAAAAATACGATTAAAATTCAATAATTCCATTTTTTAGACAAAATATATGAGATACATAAAAAAAGTTCAAATGAAAAATTATTTGCCTAAATGAGGTCTACAAATTCTTATTAAGAAATTTCTCTACAGGATGTATATTTTATGTTTTGATTATTAATATTAAAAAAATTCGATTTTTTTCACCAAAATATGTGAGATACGAAATAAGCGTTGTTCTGCAAAATCGTTTCCTTAAGGTAGTACGATCACGAATATTAGACCTCAGACAAAAATAGATAATTTTGCTTTCAAGAATAGCAACATTATTATTGAAGGGCTAATTTGAATGAGAAAAGATTATTTTTCATGAAAAAAATTTGAAACACAAAAAAATAATGTTATTAATAAATTTTATTTTTGCCCAAACTTATTTTCTTATCGCTTCGAGTCAAATTTTTGAAAATGATGCGATTCTAATAAATTATGGTTCATTTTTTTAGATAAAAGATTCTCTACAACTTGACCGTTTCCTATTTTTGAAATTGAATTTATTATTATCAAATACAGCAATTTGTTTATAAAAATTTTGTTTTGAAAAATTCTTTTTTTATAATTTCAGCCATTAAAGAATTCATTTTCAGAAATCGGAAACGGTCAAGTTGTAGAGAATCTTTTTCCTAAAAAAATGAACCGTGATTTATTATAATCGCATCATTTTTTAAAATTTGGCTCGAAGCGATAAAAAAATAAGTTTGGGCATAAATTAAATTTATTAATAACATTATTTTTTTGTGTTTCAAATTTTTTTCATGAAAAATAATCTTTTCACTTTCAAAATAGCCCTTCAATAATAATATTGCTATTCTTAAAACCAAAATTGTCTATTTTTGCCTGAGGTGTAATTTTCGTGATCGTACTACCTTAAATAAAGTCTACGATTATTTTTTCTTTTTGAGAGATTTGGAAGAAAATAAATTATTTTAATCATGTAATTTATTAAAAAGTTACTGAAATGTATACAGAAAATCGAGCGCGAAGCGCGAGTGTCATGATGAGAATGTGTTCCTTAAGGCCGATAGAGCCTTAAGTAAATTGAATTTCCTGTTTCACTTAAACTGAAAAAGTAATTTAGTGAATTTGAGAAAATGAGTAATTCACATCATCTTTAATATTATAAAATTGGTTTGAGCTTCAGTATTAAATTATAAGAAATAAACTTAAATGTATGCGAAGAGCACAAGACCGAGCGCGAAGCGCGAGGTCCAGAAAGATCGGAGCGCGAAGCGCGACGTTCAAAAATTCTGGAGCGCGAAGCGCGCGATGAGAATGTGCCCGCCAAGCGGGCAGATTTTTTCTCTTGTAACTGCACAAGAACTAAGCGTTATGGAACTGTCAAGATAACGACTTTAAACTTCGGACAGAAGCTTTAGTGATCAACTGATCTAAGGAATAAGATTCTTTTGCAGCTGTCAGTGATAAAGAACAAATTTCACGTTGTTGTGTAATTTAAGGTAATAACTGTGAAGTCGCAGTTCGAAAAAACATGAATATCGGCATTTTCAGTAATTTTCCTGCAGTTATTGAACTTAATAGATTATTATTATAAAAAACTTAACTCAAAGCATGTCTTCTTGCTTATTTTTAATTCAACAAAATCACACTGTAAAAAAATGGTAATTTTCCAATACGTAGGTGAGGACATTTTTCAATAATAAATTGAAAAAATAATCTTCCATCGAATTATTTCAATAATTTACAAGAAATATTTAAATCCCTATTGGATTATTTTTCAGTATTAAAATTTGTCAAGTAAAGTCTTAGAATTTTTCAGTCAGACGAACAATATTTAGCACGTCATTGAATATTTCCTACATGATTTATATAAAAATTTCAAAACATATTTTTATTAATTACTTCTAATACTTTATTGGAAGTTTCAAAAAAAAATTTTAGAGTGCACGTCATTAAAAAAAAAGAATTTTTTCTCAAAATTCGAAAATTTTAAGGTTATGTGAAAACTAGGGACGACACAATAAAACGTCCCTCAGATTCGTGATCAGCGGGTCAAAATGCAAAGTAAATGATGGGTTTCGTTTCTAGCTCAAGAAACTTTTTCTGTGGGGCTATGTTATACTTTATCCTATTATTATTTTTGAAAAATATAGTGAATAACATTATCAAATTTTACAGATGTTTTCGGACTTCATTTGCGATAAAAGGAGTAATTGATGAAGACGAAGGAAAACCTACTGTTAAATTTCTTAATAAAGACTTTGCCTCCGGATTTTTAATAAATTCATTTTCTGAGGTATGTTGGTGCTATACTATATAGGATGGCTACGAGTGGGTTGCGGGTTGGTTATCAGTGTCACAAAGTCAAATTGATGTAAAGACATATTCATGTCATGCTTGCACTCGTATCCCTATTCTGCAAGCCATTCATAGTCACTCCGAACACCCACAAGGTATCCAAAAATGAGTACTATTCGATTCATGGTTAAATATATCAAAAGTTAAACTTAAAACTAAAATTCAGCATTTGTTTTTATATCTGAAACTTTTTGTTCTGTATGCTAAATAAAGATTCTAAATAATAAAGTAACGGTATTTCAGCTTTGCACGGCAAAATTGCGCTTAGTGATTATGCCTGTGACGGTGCGGTCCCATGAAAGCATAGAGCAGAAGATCATAACAGGAGAATATACACACAGATCGATCTCTCTTTGTCCCTCTTCTGATTTTCTGCTTTACGTTTTTGGCTTCACGCCTTTATGGGATTTCACCTTTATGGTGCTGTCCCATGACAACATGAAACGCAAAGTAGGAAAAAGAAAATCATAACAGTAGCAAAGAGAGATAAAATCTGTTTATCTCTACTGCCACCCTCATGATTTACTGCTTCTGCTTATATGCTTCATTTTTTATTATCTTAACGTCATGGAAACAATTTGAAAATAGTTGAATAAAAATCTACCCTTTAAATTTATTTATGTTTGCCGCCAATTTGCATGGGAAACCTGTAACTTCTGTGAAATCAAGAATTATTATCTGCAATCATTTTTGATTTAGTTTTAATTGAGGTATGTTTAACATCTAAGTGTTTGATAATAATTATGAAGAAGCAAACGGGTACAATTCGGACATTTAATCATAGATGTTTAAAAATTCTGCCAACGTTTCGCCTCCACTCCAGAAGCATCATCAGGGCTTACAAAAATCAGCCATAAAAGACTGCATGGAATTTTTAGATAATAATGCTGAATCGATTCATAATTCTGATTTAGAAAAAACCATTGAAAAGGTGTCATATTAACACGAGAATTTTTAAGAAACAATAAAGACTTATTGGTTACTAAAGCAGACAAAGGCAATATTACAGTTATCTTAAACAAGCAAAATTATTTAAATAAAATGCAAAACTTATCAGATGATTCTTCTACATATGAAAATATTGACCTAGATCCCTTACAAAAATCACAAAAAACAATTTTTAAGAAATTAGACGAATGGAGAAAATTAAATCTTCTTGGTGATAAAATAGAAAGAAAAGATCTTATAACCACTAACACTAGTTTGGCTAGAATGTATGGCTTGCCGAAGGTTCTGAAAGATAATTGTCCTTTAAGACCTATGGTATCCTATATTAACACTCCTTCTTACTTCATGGGAAAATTTTTCAACAATATTTTAAAATCTGTTCCAAAACCTCCTTCGAATATCAAAAATTCTTTTGAATTTATTAGCAAAATAAAAAATTTAAAAATTCCTAATAACTACACTATAATGTCTTTAGACGTAATTTCTTTATTCACTGAAATTCCTTTAGACTTGGTTCTTATTAGCATTGAAAAGTGATGGCATTAAATTTCTAAATTTACTAAGCTTTCATTGGAACAATTTAATTTTGGTATCAAAATACTAATGGAACAAAATTTCTTTAAGTTTATTCATCAATTTTATAGAAAAACTTTTGGCACTCCAATGGGTTCTCCTATTTCTCCTTCTCTTGCGGACTTTGTTATGCACGACGTAGAAACAGATATTTTCAAGAGAATAGATTTTTGCATTCCTGTTTATACCTTTTTATTGATTCCTAAATACAAAATTCACTATATTTTAACCTTGTTCAACTCTTATCACAAGAGATTACTATTCACTTCTGAACTTGAAAATAATAATTGTTTGAATATTTTGAATATTTTAATTATCAAAAACAGTGATAGTAGTATTTCGAATAACTGGTTTCTAAACGAATCATTGTCTGGTAGATTTCTCAATTATTTTTCTTTACATCCATTACATAAAAAAATTGGAATCATGAAAAACTTAATGGATTCAGCTATTTTACTCAGTGATTCATTTGAAATTAAATAATGATATGAAAAATTTGAAAAATTCTCCAGAAAACTCATCTAATAATAGGTTTACGATTGTTTCAATTCCATACTATGGGAATTTATCAGAAATTGTAAAACGCTTATTATAAAAATATGAGGTGAAAATTGTTTTTAGGATTCATTCCAAATTTGATAGTTTCATAACATTGGGCAAAGATCGTTACGAAATAGGAGAACATAATAATGTTGTTTATAAGATTTCATGTAATTGTAGAAAGTGTTATATTGGTCAAACAAAACGTCCCTTGAGGATCAGATTAGATGAACATTTTAAAAATTTCAATCTCAACGAAAAGTTTTTATAATGTAATTAGTAAACACGGTAGTAAGTATGAAAATAATCAGGATAATCATAGTTTTCTTTGGAATGATGTAAAACTTTTACATAAAGAAAGAGATAGATATAAATGAGCTTTTTCTGAAATGATTTTATAAAAAAAGAAAATGATAATAGTCTTGATAAAATCACTGATATTGAACACTTGAATTCTTCCTACAATATAATTTTGGATTTCTTATCTTGATAATGTAAATTTGTTTATTTTCTTTTATAATCAAACGTAGTTTTTTAAATTTAATTTTAAAATTCTTTCGCAAATTTGTTTCTGATTTCCTGAAATATTCGTTTCAATTAATTGTATATTTGAATTTCATAATATTAGGCTAAATGACTCATAGTATGTGAGGTCATTACATGACACGATTGGTTCAGTAGCTAATAATATTGCTTAACGATGAGACGATATGTCTTTTCATCTCGCGAATTTAAATTATAAATGAACGTGGGAATTGATGTTACAGTTTTTTATTTAATTGTGACGCTTTTTTGTTTTAATGCACGGAGAAACATAGTTGAAGTAATGTGAAGTATGTAATTTAGTTGTTACCAGTTAAAATTATTAACAAAGTGGAGGATGGCCTTTCTGGTATTTTTTAGATGTAAAAAAGGAAATTATAAGTGCATTATATATATATAATATTTATATAATAATAATAATAGTTGAAGTTGAAGTAATTTTACTCATTTCTGTCGATTAAACTTGGGACATAAGGACATTTGAACATCTATTAATTCCTAGTCGGGCAAAATGAATTTGATAAATACCTAATTCACCCAAAGTGAATAACAATAAGCGTTACATAGGGAATAGTAAGGAATTGAGTAAAACGCTGTCGACGACAGGGCATCAACATGCGCCAGTGGGTTAACATGAAATGTATAAGTACATACATCATCGACGCTTGAGGTGCTTTAAACCGTAGTTGGGTAAAATGAGCATCGGGCGTATTATTTCAACTGGCAATGGTATGGTTCTCTTGAAAAAAAAAAAAATTCTTACCTGGAGCCTGCCAATAGTCATCCGGTAGTCATCAGTCGTAGCCAATCACATTTCAAATCACAAATACACTTAAACATATAACCTTACATATATAAACCTAATAACTATACTTATATATAGTACGATACGCTTTCGTCGAATCACGCACACAATCGCTTACAATCCTCAGACATAAAACTTGGAACTTTCTTATATAGTGACTGCAAGGGTTATTCAGAGCTTGTGAGAGAAAGTGTGGTCAATAAAGTTTTTGAGCCTTACTCAAGTAAAAATAAATCAAGTTTTTTTATAAATTATTCATAAAATATTTTTTAAAATTAATATAATTAATTGATAAATTATTATAATTATGATTGATGATATATATAATATAATTATTAATGATTTCAAATTAATTAGTTGAGTTTGAAATTTTTGTCGACCGGCAATCGAAAGACCTGGGCTCGTATCCCAGCGCAGTAGAAAGCGTCATTTTTTCCACAGAAAGATTTTCAAATTCTTTAAATATATAATTATTAATTAATACTTAGTATACATTTTTATTATAACTACGTATGAAGTTTAATAAAATAAAATTTTCAAATTTATGTTAAAAAATTGCATTATTATCAAAAAGCATCTTGTGTGAAAAAATTTAAAAGAAGGTTTTTTTATTTTCTGTGTTGTAAATTTTCAAAATATGGATTTTAGAATTGCGAATTCAAAATTATTATTGTGCCTAATAAATTTATGTGCAATCTAAGTCCTGTGTAGATTTTTCAAATTTTATGTAATATACTTATCAAGACTTTTGTTGTTTAAATTTTCATGAAATGAATTTAATTTGAAAAACTTGAGTGAAAAAGAAAGAAGTAATTATAAATTAATTACGAACAAATTTTGTATCACGAATTTATTAAACTTACAGAATTTATATAACTAGATTATGTGAAAGTTTTAAATAAATTATATAAACTAGTGAATAATCATTAAAACAAATAGTGGCTAACACTGCGGTGCATGTACGAAAGCTTCGTAACGAACAGACAAAACACAATTAAACACAACTGCAGTACGATGAATTTTTAAAATAACTAGTTTATAAGTGAAATCCACTATTCTAGATTTAGAGAGTACTAAAATAAACTGTAATTGTATTTTGTATGTGTTTAATTGATTTTGAATATCAAATATAATAACTTGAAACATCAGTATGCTGAAAATTCAACACGTTTTTCAATTTAAAAATATTTTATGTGTGACCAAGGCGCAGATTACTTTCATTCGTTCCTGAGTGAATAAATATAGCTGGTGGAATAAGTCTTGCGATTCACGGTTTACTCAACTCTCGATTGAAGCGTAGAGTAGAATGAACGGAAAGCTCTACTATTTTGGTGATTTCATAAAAGATTGGTTTTTTATAATTATACTGCGAGTAATAATATATGTATTTAAAAATTTTTAATGCACGCTTTCATACTTTACCCTACACTTCTGAATTTTACTCAACTTTGATTCATTTTTAAACATTTAATATATCACAAATAATTACAATGATACTAAATAACTTCTAACTTGTCCATATGTCCCAAATGTGATCGGAATTTGAATAAAATTACTTCAATTATTTTTCTCCATGTGGTAATTATCAATATTTCAATTACTTTATTTCGTGTCATGTTTTAGTGTTTCATATTTTTTTATTTTTTTTATTTCTTTGTTATTATTTGTAGATTTTTACGATTGACTGTCATGTTTTGATTCAGCATTATTATCTAAAAATTCCATGTAAAATTGTACCCGTTTGCTTCTTCATAATTGATTTAATTTGATATTTGTCATTTATTAATTTCTAATGGCATAGCAGGATAAGCATGTGTGTGCTGTCCCCGGCCCGATCAGGTTCATATTTTCATTATAAGATGGCATCAAGCGGTAGTGAAATACACTGGAGTATTATTTCTCAAAAATGATTTTTATGGAAGTTATGGGGGTTAAAAGGAAAATCGAAAAAGACGTTTTTCTCGAGAACGGCTTGACCGATTTCGATGAGCAAAAAACTTTAATTTATGTTCTAAAACATATTTGATCTCCAGAAGGATCAAAGAGGTAGAGCATAATTAGAGAAAATTAAAACCGTGAGTGCATCTTAAACTGGGTGCTGTACATTGTGAAATGGGTATGTGCAGCAACGACTATCACAAAAATGACGTTAAATACTTCAAAATCTAGAAATGTACTCGAAAAGATCGTCAGTCTCATTGTTTCATTGTTTCTAGGGTCGCAGAATTTTTTTCGTCACTCTAACTCTTTCAGCAACATTCACTTGTTTTTTCGTTGGTGGTTCACTTTTCAATAACGTCTGTTCTTTTACTAAAATTGAATGCACTTCCAGCGTCGCGGGATTTGTTTCGTGACTTTAACTGTTTCAGCGATATCCATTTGTTTTTCTGTATGTGTCCTATTCTCGACATCGGATAATTGGATATTGCATTCTCAGTTAAATACCAAAATTACATTTTGGTCACTAACTATTACAGCAATATTTATTCATTTGTTATTCGTATGCAGCATATTATTCAATACGCTGGATATTTTGACTCTGTGTTCACAGTTGGTTTCCCTTCGAATAGGTGATTTATCGTATCATTCGATTTTTACACATTGATTTATATTCATTCAATCCAGAGTTTACAGACTACTCAGACCACAATTTTGTACATTTAACAATTTTTCAATTAGAACAATATTTTCTATCAAGATAAAATGAACATAAAATTCAAGTTCATAACTTATATTTTCAGTTATATGTTAGAAATATTTTCATCTCACATTTTTGTAGCCTAAGCACAAACTTTTCATTCCAAAACTTAAAATCTCTACGGAAATGGAAAATTGTCTAATAGCAGTAGATAAAATAAAAAGCTAAAATATGTGTTTATTGGTATTTCCATATTAGCATATAAATATCAATCAACTTTAAATTTTACATAAAAATGTTCGTTCGAAGTGTTCAAATCTTGTTACAATTTGACAAGATTTTATGGAGGAGTGCAATCTTTTGGATGAAATATTTTGTAGTTCTTAATTTGTCTGTCCGTCTGAAATCGTAGTAAGATTTGAACAGTAAACAACAAATTTTCCAATAGAATTCAGGATCAATAATAATTGATTCAGGAAATACTTCAACTCTGTAGAGCATTTTTGTATTTCGAATTCAAAATGTGTGCTTAAGCCACAAAAAAGTAAGCTGAAAATGTAGATATAAAACTAATTATGTCATGTTTATGTCTTCTTAATGGAAAATACTTTGCATATAATTCTCTAATTCGATATTTTTTTAATGTATGAACATTCAAGAAATTGATAAATATTCCATCTTTTTATAGGAACTAAAAATTTCCGGATAATGCTTTGATTGAGAAAGCTAAAAATTTGTCAAATATTGATATAAATTGCAATTTTACAATTGCATTATTTTTCAAATATTTTAACATCTCTTCAATCTTGATAATTCTTACAGAAGTTTATTTCATGTGAGTGACTTTTTCTTTTTCTAATGAAAGATTTCGTAATTCTAAATTCGGCCCAATTCGTAACATTGTAAAAAGATTTTAAAACTTCATAAAAATTTTTTTTCTGTTTTATTCAAAGTCAATAAATATTCAATGTTTGGAATCGAAATATTAAGTAAATGATTTTTAATTTCTGGGAATAAACTGCTTTAATAAGACAATCTTTCTTCTTTGTGAGAAATCTCAATTTTAAAATTAAAATTCTACGCATAGGATACAAAAACATAATATGAAAATACTTTTATTACAGAATTTTGAAATATACAAGTTGACCAATTTTTAATCGAGTAAATCGGCTACTTTGAGCAAAAAATTATGTTAAGAATATTTTATCAAAAAAAAATAAGACACATTAAATTACGGTTTAAAATCCACATTCATAGATTGATGGTAAAAGCAGTTTAAAGTTTTTTAATCTTACGTTTTAGTGACGTATGCACAGACTTTTAATCAGATAAATGAAATGCTTTATAGAAAGTCAAATTTCACTGATTACTTCAGCGAAAACTAGCTGATTTAACAGTGAAAAATATTGTTTCCACTGATGATTCAGTGAAAAGGCAAATCACTGATTCAATCAGTGAAAATTTGACTGATTCAGATTTAGAGTGTATACAAATTTCAAATATAAAGTGTACTCTGTAGATTAATCAAAAAAATTTAGAAGATGAATATTTTAATAAATATTCCTAAATATTATTGGAATATGATACATATCGATTTAGAAAAACTTCTTCAAAGTACTCAGACATTTTTCTTATTTTACGACATTTTTGCACCATGTTTGACCTTTGGGTAGGATTCAAGAAAACAATTGTAGACATACTTTCATTACTTAGTAAAATACTATGAAGACTTGCTTTTTAAATTAAAGCGAAAACTTTTAAAACCTTTAACAATCGGTTGCATAGATTCTGCTCTAATCTTGGACGCAATTAGAGAAATAGGTTTTTTTGCTTTTTTTAGATCTAGTTTTTGCCTTAAACATAAAAGAAAGAAAACACATTTGAAATATTAAAATAAAAAAGCTGGTTCATTCTTAGAGAATCCCAAATATTCTGAAATAAAACTCCTTTCCACACCACCACGGAGGTAGAGTTTAAGGCTCGTTTTTTTTACGTGGTATCCCCTGTAGGCCTAGTCCACGTCCTACGAAACGAAAAGGGTTTTTGCCTCTCACTTATGCCCAAAGCGTGATATTACTCAATTTCAGTATGTTTTCTTACTCACAAAATAATAATTAAAACTAAACAATTTCCATACCCGAGGCACGCGAAGAAAGGAATAAAGAACGTATCTCTGATATAAGAAATAAAATGTCATTATTTTGTGAGTAAGAAAGGGGTTTGAAATTGATTAACGCCATGCCTTGGCCATTAGAATTAATCCTCTCCTTCGTGAGCGAAGAGCGACAAACCACTTTCCCTATCACTTTCTGCCATCTCATATAGATTTTCGGTCATTAATTGCAAATGCTTCGAAGTGATGCTCGTTGTTCTGGCTGTTTCAGCTCTCGCCTTTAGGGCTGATAGAGTAGCACAAATTGAGTTGACCGTCCTGTTTCCTAAGCGATTTCTTTTGGGAGTTTTCGCGTCCGTGAGCATGGAGAAACCTCGCTCCGCCTCAGCATTTGAATGAGGAAGACTCCGAACATGATTCAATACTGAGGTCAAATTTGGAAAAAGTTTTTCTCCTGTACTCGTCGAAGATACACCGATACTAGACCACATTTCGTCAAAAGATAAATTCGACCACTTTTCTTTGAGTTCCTGTCTGATTTTGAGTAAAGAATCCCACTCTTTTTGTACACCTATTCTATCAAACGACCCTAAATCTTGACAAACTTTCCAGACCCTAGGAAAAGTTTCGCTTCGATCAGCATAGAAAGCTACTTGAGGCCGGAAAACAGCAACGCAAGACAAAAAGATGTCATCAAAAGGAAGTCGCTTGCGAATTTCTTCGCTTGCTGTGACATAAAATTTCAAGCAATTACGAAGAAATAGATCAACTTCTACTATTTGCAATTTCTTGTTTGTAAGTTGCTGCTGGAAATATTCTCGCGTTTCCTCACCAACGTCAATGTTTCGAAGCGGCTTTTGATTACTAGGATCTGCAAAGTTAACATTTCTAATGATTTGAAAGAATAAATTCGGTTGAAGAAGACCCTCTTTCAAATAACTGCTAAGAATCCATACGAAGAATTTAGCCGAGTTTGGCTGGAGTTCCTGAACCATTGTTTCGCGACTTTGAAATTTCGCATTGTATACGTTGAACCTATTCAAAGTAAATTTCAAGAATAGGAAATATGCGAGTGTCAAAGGATTCTGCATTTTTCCTAACAAGTCTTTGGCCTTCTCTACCTTCTCAGATACGAGGACCATAAGATACTGAAGAATAACTTCCCAATTCTTTATTATAATATCTATGCATCGATAGCGGACAAGCCAGCGAGTTTCAGAATGACTAGGAATTTTTTGATAGTCATTTCCTAATTCCAAAACAATCGATCGAAAAATAGCCGTTCGCTTGGAGCTAGCATTAAGAAAAGCTGGCAAATCTTTGATTAAATCCTCTACATCTGGGATTGTGGCACAAGCATATTTTGCTACAATTGCTGACGAATGCGAGACACACGGGAAAACAATTAAACCGGGACTTTTTTCCTTTAATTTTGTTTTAAATGAGGACCTATTGCCGACCATCACCTGTGCATTATCACAAGCTAAAGCACAGATATTAGATAAAGGGATTTTCTGCCCGGACAATGCTTTTTCGAACGCATCTAAAATTTTAGAGGCAGAACAATCCGAAGCATTTACATTAATAAGCTGGAGCAATTCCACCCTGACAGAAAATGTCGTTGGCTCCACATATCGAACCATTAATGACAGCCACTTTTCTAGAGTCCTGTCGGTCGTTTTGTCTTCGTACACTGAAAATGATTGCTTACGCAAAATATTTGCCATGCGATCAGTTTCAGCAGCACATACGACGTTATTTACAACTAGGACCATTTTAGTGTGGCTCAATCTAACGTCTTTTAAAACCGAAGGTTCCATATCTTGGAAAAGTCCTATCAATTCTGATGAAATCGCGAATGGTAAATTATGCTCTACGAAAAATGTACTAATCCTAATCTCTGCTTCTTGTACTTTCTGTTTGAAAGTAACACTTTCCGGAATCGTGGAATTTGTGAATTCTGAAGCAGAAGAACTTGCTACACAAGGTTCAACACTGTAAGAATTGGCAGTTACATTAGAAGAATTTTCACTTACTACTCCATAACATTCTAATTTATTTGAAAACTCTTGCTTCTTTCTGTGTGATAAAAATGCTTCATGCTTTTCAATTTCCGATTTGCCACATAGCAACGTTTTATTGAAAATTTTGCAATGAAATCTTGTTTCATCTGCTAATGTAACCACCCACTCTCTCCACGACGGAAATTCCTCAAACCATCCCAACTGAAAGTTTTTTGCATTTTTCATGACTTTTCTAGCGGGTTGACATTCGTTTGAACCAGAGTTCAAACGGTGGTCAACCTTCGTTTGAACCTGGCTGTCCTTCAAAACACTCGAATTTGGGTCAACCGGATTACTCATTGTGAACAATAAATTATACGACGAAGGAAAACAGAATTATTTGAAAAGAATTAATAAGATGAAAAGTCGATAAAATTGAGCGAATGTGAATAATTTGTAATCTGCACACAAATTAAGTTTCACAAAATAAACTTACCCACAAGCATCAAACAATAACGTACGTAAGAGCACTCACGTATCACCAAATAATAATATAATATTCTTACTTTTGCCGTTTTCAATAAGGAATTACGATAAAAATATGAAGAATCCACACTCTTGCCTTCTCAAATAACACATAAAGCGAGAATCAAGTATATCTTAGAAGAAAACAAAAGAAGGTTGCTATTATTATTTGTTTTCGTCTCCAATTTGACCTCTATACCGTTCGTTTGCGATTTAAAACATTGGTAACTTTTTGGCTATTAATCTGATTGAGCTACAACTTTTCAGAAAACTTTCTTTACTAAAGTATTAAAATTTTTCTCCTGTAGATAGTTTCAGAAAATGTAGACACTTAATACAATATTAATAAAATCGTAAAATTCTGAAAATTTGTTAAGCTAGCGCGAGTGGAAGTAGAGAAAACAATTTTTTTTTAAATGTACTTCTCCCAATTACTTGAAAAATTAGAAGTTTTAAAAATTTTTGCAAAAGAAAAAACGATATGCCGTGAAAGTGTGTACAAGTCCTTGAAATTCAAATTCGAACGATTTTTATATTTAATTATCCTGTACATTTAAAGATACAATTTTTGTATTTGGAATAAGTTTTCTGCAATTACGAAAAAATTTATTTAGAGTACATAAAATTTATTGAACTATTACTAGTAAACTCTACCTCCGTGGTGGTGTGGAAAGGAGTTTTATTTCAGAATATTTGGGATTCTCTAAGAATGAACCAGCTTTTTTATTTTAATATTTCAAATGTGTTTTCTTTCTTTTATGTTTAAGGCAAAAACTAGATCTAAAAAAAGCAAAAAAACCTATTTCTCTAATTGCGTCCAAGATTAGAGCAGAATATATGCAACCGATTGTTAAAGGTTTTAAAAGTTTTCGCTTTAATTTAAAAAGCAAGTCTTCATAGTATTTTACTAAGTAATGAAAGTATGTCTACAATTGTTTTCTTGAATCCTACCCAAAGGTCAAACATGGTGCAAAAATGTCGTAAAATAAGAAAAATGTCTGAGTACTTTGAAGAAGTTTTTCTAAATCGATATGTATCATATTCCAATAATATTTAGGAATATTTATTAAAATATTCATCTTCTAAATTTGTTTGATTAATGTACAGAGTACACTTTATATTTGAAATTTGTATACACTCTAAATCTGAATCAGTCAAATTTTCACTGATTGAATCAGTGATTTGCCTTTTCACTGAATCATCAGTGGAAACAATATTTTTCACTGTTAAATCAGTTACTTTTCACTGAAGTAATCAGTGAAATTTGACTGATTCACAGTAACCTGTTTTTAGTTATTTAAATCAGTCAAATTTCACTGATAATCAGTAGATTTTGACTGATTCATATTTGAAATTTGTATAGTTTTTAAAAAAATCCGAAACTTTTTGAATTTAGTAGTTTATTTATAAAATTTGAGAATGTTGTAGTTGATATTTCTATATAGAACTTTAAGCATTTATGGACATAAGATTTCATTTAATGTTTCTTCTATCGGTATTCAAAACTTTCAACAATTTTGCAAGATCAGTCAAATGCAAAATTTGACGGAGTATTTAATCAAAATATTTACATTTATTTTTCAAATATTTTGAAAATAATTCGACTAAAATAATGATTAATAAGATTTTGTAACATTGTGGGAATATTGGAACGCTGCAAGATTAAATTTTGAGTACAATTTTCAATTAATGAATGTTTAAAGAATTGAGTGAAAGCATCAATTAAAAAATATTTTTACTTTATAAATTTGATTAAATGCAGTAATAAGAAAATTTTGACTTTCTATAAAGCATTTCATTTATCTGATTAAAAGTCTGTGCATACGTCACTAAAACGTAAGATTAAAAAACTTTAAACTGCTTTTACCATCAATCTATGAATGTGGATTTTAAACCGTAATTTAATGTGTCTTATTTTTTTTTGATAAAATATTCTTAACATAATTTTTTGCTCAAAGTAGCCGATTTACTCGATTAAAAATTGGTCAACTTGTATATTTCAAAATTCTGTAATAAAAGTATTTTCATATTATGTTTTTGTATCCTATGCGTAGAATTTTAATTTTAAAATTGAGATTTCTCACAAAGAAGAAAGATTGTCTTATTAAAGCAGTTTATTCCCAGAAATTAAAAATCATTTACTTAATATTTCGATTCCAAACATTGAATATTTATTGACTTTGAATAAAACAGAAAAAAAATTTTTATGAAGTTTTAAAATCTTTTTACAATGTTACGAATTGGGCCGAATTTAGAATTACGAAATCTTTCATTAGAAAAAGAAAAAGTCACTCACATGAAATAAACTTCTGTAAGAATTATCAAGATTGAAGAGATGTTAAAATATTTGAAAAATAATGCAATTGTAAAATTGCAATTTATATCAATATTTGACAAATTTTTAGCTTTCTCAATCAAAGCATTATCCGGAAATTTTTAGTTCCTATAAAAAGATGGAATATTTATCAATTTCTTGAATGTTCATACATTAAAAAAATATCGAATTAGAGAATTATATGCAAAGTATTTTCCATTAAGAAGACATAAACATGACATAATTAGTTTTATATCTACATTTTCAGCTTACTTTTTTGTGGCTTAAGCACACATTTTGAATTCGAAATACAAAAATGCTCTACAGAGTTGAAGTATTTCCTGAATCAATTATTATTGATCCTGAATTCTATTGGAAAATTTGTTGTTTACTGTTCAAATCTTACTACGATTTCAGACGGACAGACAAATTAAGAACTACAAAATATTTCATCCAAAAGATTGCACTCCTCCATAAAATCTTGTCAAATTGTAACAAGATTTGAACACTTCGAACGAACATTTTTATGTAAAATTTAAAGTTGATTGATATTTATATGCTAATATGGAAATACCAATAAACACATATTTTAGCTTTTTAATTTATCTACTGCTATTAGACAATTTTCCATTTCCGTAGAGATTTTAAGTTTTGGAATGAAAAGTTTGTGCTTAGGCTACAAAAATGTGAGATGAAAATATTTCTAACATATAACTGAAAATATAAATTATGAACTTGAATTTTATGTTCATTTTATCTTGATAGAAAATATTGTTCTAATTGAAAAATTGTTAAATGTACAAAATTAGTAAGAAGTATATAAATTTGAATGGAAAATTATATATTGATTCAAATTTTATACATTTATTGTCACTAAATTTCACTGAAAGTTTATTTTTGAAGTGTTGAAATCCTCATGAAAGTTTCCAAGATCATACTGATGTTTATTTCATGCAGACTTTCTTCAAGAAATTGAAGAAAAGTGTTATTTCTTGAACTATATACTTCGTAAATTCAAATTCGTCGTCTGCTTCGCGCCTCTTTTGCACTTACTCGAGAAAAATACAATTCTTAATTTCGACTCGATAAACGAAAGCGTGAAATCTAAAAATAACTTGAAAACTCAAGCATTGTAACGAAGTCCGTCTTCGTGCACCTTCGGCTTTACACGAAGCTGGTGACCGCAGCGTGTAGCAGAGCCGACACACTGACACGCCACGTTTGCATGTGTTTCTCCCAGATGGGAACGTGGTGGGGGCCGAAAAATCCCACGTTCTGGAGACACTGTGGACGACATACTTACCTGGACGACATACTTACCCGGACGACGTACTTACCTGGACGACGTACCATCCTCTACAAGGAGATGCCAGCCGACCTGTGTGCCGATGAATGGGTGTTTCCATGATCGGCCCACGGGTTCCGGGTGTGGTGACTTCAGGCGTTCCTGATCACCCTACCATCGGCGGCGTATCGACTCCTAGAGGCCCGAACGACGCTAACCGACACCATGGCAGTATCATGGGTGTACCGACTTCAGAAGAGCCAGCTCGAGGACGATCTGAGACGCCACCAAATCGACGGCGAAGGATCCCTGGCTACCGTGAGGCAACGAATGGTCAGCTTCGTGAGAGCCAACCCGCGGCTCTTCACGGACAAACCAGAGGACGGCCCAGACTACAAGGAGGACCTGGATCGAACCAACGACTTGGAGGCGATGGAGGAAGAGATTATCCAGCTCAGGCGCGTCCATGCGGCTTCCTCGCCCCGGGCTCCGACCGAAGACAGGTTCTACGGCATCGCCGAGGAATGAGACCCCCAGCCAACATCCTCGAAAACGTTGGATCAAATGAGGGAATGGGGTTGCCATTTCGACGGCAAGAACGTCTACGCGTTCCTGGAAAGGCTGGCGGAACTCCAGAGGGCCTAACAATTCACCTAAAAGCAGATACTAAGAGGCTTCCCCGAGCTGCTTAAAGGCGACGCCCAGCTGTGGTACCGCAACTGCGCGGCAACCATAACCTCTTTACAGGAACTACAGAGGAACCTGAGGGCCTTCTACCTGTCGCCGGAAGTAAGGCATATGGATAATGCGCGAGTACTTGGAAGGGTACCATTTCACCGTCATGACCGATCACCTCGCACTTCAGTGGCTGGAGAAGATCGACAACCCTTCTGGCCGACTGGCGCGTTAGGCCATGGAACTGAGCCAGTGGGACTTCGAGGTGAAGTAACGCAAGGGGACGGACAACCTGTTGGCCGACGCCCTATCGAGGCAACCTACGGAGACGTGCGCTGTTAAAAAAGATCCTAACGAGGACTGGTACCAGCGCTACGAGAGACCCGAGCCGACCGGTGTGGCGATGGATGGGCGTTTCCCTGGTCGGCCCACGGGTTTCGGGTTTGGTGACTTCAGGCGTTCCTGATCACCCCACCCTCGGCCGCGGATGACACGAAGACGCGACGTGCCGGGGAGAACACGAGCCGACCTGTGTGCCGATGGATGGGCGTTTCCATGATCGGCCCGCGGGCTTCGGGTGCTGTGGCTTCAGGCGTTCCTGACCACCTCACCCCCGGCAGTGTGATCACCCGGCCAGCCGACCCGACTGGACCGAACCCCCTCCCCCTCACCGTACCGGCCTGACCGACCGTGGGAAAGGGAAGGTTTCCGGGAATCGGCGATGGCCGAGGTGCAGCGCCACCGGCCCACCTCGCTCCGGGGCCACGCTGCCAACTTGTGACGCGCCGGAATTGTTAGACCGCCATCTTGTGTAACAGACGATGACCGCCGACCTTGAAACCGGTACCACCGGCACGGGTAGTTGTACCCCAGATATGTATATGTTTGAGTAGGACAATAAAACCATCGTATTGTTTTGTTAATAAAATGACTGTCTCGTTATTATGACTTCTCCTGTCCTCACGTTCGACCCTGGCAGACTGCAGCATCCGGCCGAGGACGACCAACCCGACCAGAGGAGAAGATACACACCGTTACACATTTAAAAAACTCAAATGTGCTGCGTGTGATAAGTTTTGCCATAAGGTGTCTGGTCAGAAAAAAATATTGAGACTGAACAAGAAGCTAAGCATTATAGTGATAATCTCCAACAAATAGTCGCTGTTCACGACTTTTTGTGTAACAAATGTAGAGTTCTTCATTATTAGAAGGAGAAAATCGATTTTGAAAATGAAAACGATGATTCGGAACAAACTTTCAATGATCCCTCAGTCAATATATGACTCAAGACTGGAGTAGATTGAATGATAAAAGAATTGAAGTCCCAATACAGAGAACCGTATTGACTCCCAAGTACTGTTGCGTTTGCTCCAGTTCAAATGAAACAACCGTCATACCAGAAGAAGCTCGTTTGCAATCTTTCATTAAAATGAGGATTCATATACCAGCAGGCAATCGGTGTTGTCTTATTCATTTAATACAAAATCGATTTTATGAAGAGTGTCTTAGCCGCTCGAAGGTTTATTTTCCAATTCTTCAATTGGAATTGGAATATTCAATGTAATTCTTTCCTTTATGATAAAATTGGAGTCTTCAGTCTTTCCGAGAAACAGCTTTGAATTTTTACGGGCTTAACATAGGAAAGTATCATACAGGTAAGAGACATGTTAACATCAATGCGAAACAGGCAAACCCGTACAGTCACTTAAGCGCTCGTCGTGTTTCTTTTCAAACTTCGCACTGGCAATTCAAATAGATTATTGACTTCTATCCACTAAATTGAACACAAATAGCTGATTTCCAAGTATTCAACTGCAGCAATGAAGTTATCCGATAAAGATTTGTTGCCTCATCGTTATGGAATAGCTGCTTCCACCCGAGATGACCTTACATATCAAGAACCACACAACTGAAATCGCTAAGACCTTGTTTGACGCTCATAAAACACTTATTTCTTATATGTGCATAAAACAGTGAGTTTAAAAAAAACATATTTAGTCAGAAAAAAGTCCCACTTTGTAAGCCTTTCACAATTTGCACATCTGACAGGCACGTACTTGATATGTTGAGACCATATCCTGCAAATCTGAATGATGCAGAAATATTGAGAATCCTCTTACGGGATCCAAATGGTTTATACAAGTTATAAGCAGAAAACGATTTCGTGGTTCTCGATTGTGGATTCCGGGATTTGAAAGATGAGTTAGAGCTGAAAAAAATCAACGTATTGATGCATGCTTTGAAAGGAAAACGAAAACAAACATTGGAACCTGTTTACGAATTGCATCATTCCTGAATAAAGAATTCGGCAAGAGGTTACAGTCTGATACAGAATTTTCAAGTCAGATCATAGAAAGAATGAAAGCCAGAAAAGATGTCGAGAACAGTTTGGCTGTTGAAGCGGAAGAAAAAGGTTGGTTTCGGAAGAAACTTGTCTTCCAAAGTATCACATCTGAAGACGTTTTAGACTTTCCAGAAATGACAGAAAAAAGCTTGAAGATTCTGTTCACTGGAAAACATCAATTATCACAAGCAGCATCATATTTGGCTGGAATGATTCATGGAGAGGGTCAGATCATATTGTAATACGTTAAAAAACAATCTAATGTATTGAATTTGCAAGTTCAATCTCGTCACATTTAAAAAAAAGTGTACAGATGTTTCGTGAAATATGAGCCGAATACTATCGGTATTTTTGGATTGCTAGAAGACTGCGCAGGCTTCTGCTTACATATTGTAGCAATAGTATACTACCTGGCCCATGCAAGGTACTTGTCAAAGATTTTGAAGCCAGCTGAAATTCTCTGCAAAGTGTTTCAGCAGGATAGCACCATGCCTGTAATCGAGGGCGATAGTGACAAAGATTGAATAGGTTTATAAAGAACTTTATTCGTGATCACGCTTAAGCAGTTAACGCTACTGCTTTCTCCCGCTGCACGAGCTGCGCGAAACTGTTTCAGTTTTGGGAATAACCATTAAGGTTTACTTTTCCCCGTGTGACATTTATAATATTAAATGAAGTAATAAACGGTTCTTCTATATAAATAATTGAAGAACGAGAAAAAAGTCGATAAAATATCACCCTAATAATTTATTTCCAGAAAAAAATATCTCTTCAATTTTGTGCTTCGATAAAATATTCAAATATTCAAAATAATTTGAATTTCCAGTATTCACATTCTGGAATGATTTCAAAGTCAATACTTTAGTTGAATTTTACTTTTTTTATATTTTAATTTCACTCTGATTAATAGAGGCTTGATGTTAGGCGCCGAATAAGACGCTGTAATTTCGTTACCGGCAAACAACACACACTTCAGTACTGTGCTTTGGATACGCAAAATTCTTTAAAAATGATACAATAATTCAAAGTGTCGAAGCCTCAATTATTACGGGTGCCATACCTTTCTTAGGTAACTAAAAAATTGATTCATAAACGATTTTTTCGCTTCGCTCAAGAGGGCACTGCAAGAATATCAACATAGCTGCGTATAGTATTGGATCTATAACTTAATTCGTGCGGTTTTTTTTTTTAATTTGAACGTTTATTCACTAAAAACATATACAATAGTATTATTCAAAGTATTCCCTATCTGAAGCTATGACTGTTTCCCATATTTCTGTCAATTTGTGGATTCCATCCTAAAAGAACTTCGCCAGCTTGGCGGCCGCGAAGAATGAATCAAGCCAATTTTTGATACCCTGTTCTGATGTTAACCGTATTCCGGTGAAGGCGTTCTGCATCGACCGGAACCAATGGTAGTCAGAAGGGGCAAGGTCTGGGCTATACGGTGGGTGGAGTAAAACTTCCTATCCACAGTTTTCCAAATAGTTCTTAACCGGCATAGCAACATGGGGCCAAGCGTTGTCATGATGGAAAATTATTGCCTCGTGTCTGGTCGCATATTCCGGGCGTTTTTCGGCTATTTTTCTCTTCAAACGGATTAATTGTGTTCAGTAGCATTCTCCATTGATGGTTTCACCTGGTTTTAGCAGCTCATAATACAGCACACCCTTCTGATCCCACCAAATACAGAGCATTACTTTCGCCTCATGGATATTCTGCTTTGCCGTTGATTTGGTTGGTTGGCCGCGTTTTACATATGATTTTTCGTGCTTGGGGTTGTCGTAATGGATCCATTTTTCATCACCAATAACAATCCGATGCGAAATGACTTCTTTTTGTGGCGTTCCAGTAGCATTTCAGACATGCAAAACAGCCTTTCAACGTCTGTCGGCTTGAGTTCATGTGGAACCCAATTTCCTTGCTTTTGAATGTATCCGGCTGCTTTTAAACGTTTTGAAATGGCTCCTTAAGTGACTTACAAAGATTCTGCGAACTCTTCTTGTGTTTGGCAACAATTTTCATCGAGTAATGCTTCCAGTTCTTCATCTTTAAATTTTTTTGGCTGCCCAAGACGTTCTTCGTCTTCCAAGCCAAAATCACCACTTCTAAATCGTGCAAACCACTTTTGGCACATTCGCTCAGCTAGAGCATGTTCACCATAAACTTCCACCAAAATACGATGACTTTCGACAGCAGTTTTCTTCAGATTAAACTAATGAAGAAGAACTCTCCGCAAAAACACTTTTTCAGGCACAAAGCTCGACATATTTGAATGAAAAAAATTATTGTTGTTTACGCTTCAAATGAATGACATATACTGAAAAAGACGCACAATGACAGTAGCTTTCCAAAGCATGTTCCGAATATTGGAACGATGGAATAATAATCAAGTTACGCCATCTTTTAGCAAACCGCACGAATTAAGTTATAGGTCCAATAGCAAGGCTGATGCATCGTCAGTTTAAGGTCTAAGGCCTCGTCGAGACAAGGGGGTTTGCTGTCAGGATTGAAGAATTTAGAAAATACTGTCCCGATACTGCGGAACTGCTTGTAATGGGAAAATCGTTGCCAAAGCAAAGTAAAAGCTTTTCGTCCAAGGCCAGGGCACTCTTTGTTTGCAGTGATGGTTTGTATATCGATGATTCGGATGAATATAGTTAATGAACTAATGCATCTGAGTACTTAATTGTAAATTTAACAAAATACGGGAAATCTATTTGAAACATATCTCACATTATGATACATGTTGCTGTTTTTCATACGAATAGATATGTACGCATATATATGTATATATCTATACATGTGTGGATGTTTGTCGACGAATTAAGTTATTGTAATTGATGTAACTGATGTAATTAAATACAGCATAAGTAATATTTCCTTCATAAACGTCTACAGTTAGCCTATCCAAATAATAGTTTCCAGAGTTCACCACGAGGAGGTTACAATATGATTCCAAACTCCTTTCTCCAGGGTGCTTTATTATAGTGAGTCTCCTCGCTTCCCACCAATTCAGAATTTTCTTAATCCTCATCGCTATTAACATTAATCACTGCAGTGCAATGACTTTTCTTGAACATTTCACTGAGTAATTGTGCTGGTTGAAGAATTTCCGACAAACCTGGCATGAGAGAGGTAATACATGATGGCAGCAATATCCGAGCAGCAACCAACCGTTCGTCTGCCATTAGCACACTCGCATGCATAGTTTGTTACCCTGGAAACACCGAAGCTGTTAGGCTTGTATCTTATAAAACATCTATATGATGCTCAAGAAATTTGTCGGGATTCTACTTTGAACATTGGGTTCTTCTTTTACGTACTCAAGGGTCAGGTTGTTATCCTTATCTAACATTTCTGCTGAATAAGATATAACATGAGGAAGTTGATAGGATCCAGTGAAAAATTTCGTTAGATCTCTTTCATTAATTTTTAGAAAATCCAGAATTTCATCATTTTGGTTGGCATGAACGAGTAACACTAAAAAGAAACAAACGAAGAGGGCAAGATTATAAATAAAATTATATTATAAAAAACTCATGTGTACTGACTATGAAATATTTTTTAAAAAACCCTAATTATAATAAAGCACCCCGATTTGTGAGAGGCGAGGAGCCTCAAGATAATAAAGCACCCTGGAGAAAGGAGTTTAAAATCGTAATGCAACCTGCTCGTGGTGAGCTGTGGAAATTTTTATTTGGATAGGCTAACTATAGACGTTTATGAAGAAAATATTACTTATGACGTATTTAATTACATCAGTTACATCAATTAAAATGCAATAGAGTTGTGTTACAAAGTACGCGATCAGGAGCAGTGCACCATAACGGTGCGCAGTGTTGCATGCGCGATTTTTATCTTTTTTACATTGTTTCACCCCTTCAAAAAATTTAACAAAAATATATGTTATGAAGGATGTTCTAAGGAATATCCGCGTAAAATATGGGTATGGTCACTCTAGAACATAACCTCAAAAAAAATTTCGAAAAATTCAAAAAAAAATGTACCTACAATTGTTTTCAAAATTTGAAATATTTTTTTTTTGAATAACCTCATCAGTGTCTCTAACATATATTTTGTTTATTAAAATCGGTCAAACTGTTTTCAAGAAAAAGCAATTTTTAAATTTTTCTTTCCCCCTCCATAACTCCCAAAAAATTAATTTCTAGGGTTATCATGGGGAGGAATTTCACTTCACATGGATTCAAACCCATGGCAGAAATTTTAAGTTAATACGTGCGGAGGGCAGATTTTGTATGCTTACCCGGCTATGCCCTTTAAATTCACATTAGAATATTAAAACTAAATACTACTAGCTAAAACATGCAGATTCTGTAATTATTTTGTTTTTATTTTCTCCCCTTATTAATTAATTAAGATAAAAATAAAATAAAGTAATCCATGCGAAGGGACTTACGGTAGGCGAACTCCCAGGTGTGTAGGAACGGGTTCGTTTCAAAAAAACGTCCTCACTCAGCAATCCCTCTCCTATCAGAACCGTGGAAAGCGTGACACACAAAAACACAATTATTTCCAAGAGGGAAACAACACGATGTAACTAGTACATGGACCCTTGGTGAAGCACGCACAGCACACCACACATATGCACGAACACTAAGGTTTAAGCATCCAAAATTTTCCAATTTAAAAAAGAGAAATTTTTCACTCCCTTCGAGCGACAGTTGAAAGACGGATATCAGTAAGCCACACTGCTACAAGACTGGAGGAAAACTGATTTGGAAAACAGTTGTATCTACGAAGGCTAGTGTTAAGAAGTTGGAGTAAACCAGAAAGCATTTGTTATGAAGGGTCAGATTCCAACTATCAAGGAGTATACGCTTTAAAAAAAATCATTTTATTATCCTGGGCACTCGAGATTTCTATGCGCTCAAGCGTCCGAGAAAGGCAACCCCATACCACATGTTCGAAAGAATTTGTCAGAAAATTCACTCCAAACAGACTAGACTTCTTTGTTTCCTAGTTCGTTCCAACAGAATAAGTTCCCGGAAGGCAGTAGTACTCTTGAAAGTAAAAATTATACTTGTTTTTATATAGTTCATAGTAGTTGTGTGAATTTAAGGGAAAAAACTCGGGAAGTGTTTATAGTAAAAACTATCCCGTTTACCCCGAATGTTATACACGTGAATAACCCTCCGACTTGCACTTGTTACTATAATCGTGCGAAAAAAGGGGGTAGACAATACTATTTTTGTAAGTTTTGTAAGTATTGTATATGTAATGAACCAATGCCTATACACTCGAGATTCCCTATAACGAGAAGCTCGAGCATCGGAGACTTCTCTGAATCGAGCGCGAGAGAAATCCCCTCCATATCCTACTTGTTGCTATGTGCTGTTATGCGCTGTTATGCGCATTATGTGATGCGTGCAGTCAGTCTGTCGGTGATGCCATGTGAATAATTGTATGTACACAGTAAAAAAGCATATAAAAAAGATTTTTTGCGAGTATTCAGCATGGAATTGACTTATTTGACGGTATGTACTCAAAATACTATTAATATAATAATATAATAATAAAAATATCTGAGCTTATAAGGTGTATTTTTTAATATTTCCAAGAAAAAAATAGTCTTGATGATAAATGTAATAAACAGCAATATAAATGTTAAAATGTTGATGTTGGTTTTCATTAATAAAAAATGCGTTTCGAAACATAGTATTACACATGTAGTATTGATCACAATAATAAACTGCTCAAAATTATACATACTGATTAATTGTAATTATATACAATTTTCATACGTATTGTTTAAAAAGGGAGAATTTTACTTATCTGCAGTAATGTGTGAAATATCAAAATTTCCAAAAAAACTTATGCAATTTTAATGTTCAATAAAAGGGAGGCCTTGTTACAGGGAATCTCGTTATAGGGAATCTCGAGTGTAGTTCAATTTATAACCATGAAAACGCTAGAGACATTCACGTTTTAATTAGTACGTGCAATTAGTACATAAGAGACTAGACTCTGTATTTTTTTACTACTTAATGATGCTAGAAGAAGTAAGCAAAAAAAAAAACTTTTCGAAGGTATTGTATTCATAGTAAATCGATACTTTACTTCAATTTTTAGTACTACAAGCCGCGAAACGTTACACTATTAGGGGAAGGTGGGGCAGGATAGAACGCGGGGCACTGTAAGGCAAGCTTATTCTCTGCTATCAAATATTTTTACCTCAAATCCTTTCATGAAATTTGAAAGAAATATGCCCTAGCAACTTAATTTAATGAAAAAAATGTTCAAAAAATTTTAAATAGAAATTATAAAGTGCAATGAAAATGCGGACCATTAACATTGTTGCTAAGTATAAATTTAATACGCCTTGAAATCAACATGCACAAGAAGAAAAAAATATTCAGCCACCTACTCATACATTTATCAGAAAGATTAGTTTATCAACTTCAATTTAATGCCATTGTTATAGCAAATTTGACTATTCAGAAATAAAAATTAAATTAAGAAATAAAAAGTGTCATGTGGGGCGTGATAGAACGGAATAAGTGGGGCACGATGGCGCATGAACATCAACATCTTTTACTCGTCTTACCTAACCTCTCAACACGTGCCGGTGTGTGTACTGAATGGATCTCGGGCTGTTTGCAATTTAAGTACATTTGTTTGTTGAGTAGTTATATATTTATTTAAGAATGGTGCGAAATTATAAAAGGAAAACCAATCGAAAAAATTGGTCATCAGATCAAATGATAGCTGCCTGTCTTTCAGTAAACGACGGAAAAAGTCAGAGAAGAGCAGCGGAGGAACATTCCGTGCCACTTTCTACATTAAATAGAAAAATTCAACAATGTAGAACTAATCCTGATGTGATACAATCTGTATGTAAGAAAAGTAGGTAAAATATTCGACTATTACTGCAATAATGCAAGTCAACAATTTTTTGAGAAGTACAAAGTTTATGTTGATATACATCCTTGGGTTAGAACTCTTCTGTTTTTTTTCTTGATTCCAATGCATTTTTAAAGTAGGAGTAAAAAAAAATATTTTTTTTTAAATGTCTTATATTTAAAAAAAATTCTGTACTTAAAACATAGTTTTTGCAAAGCTGTAAATATTCCTTTGTTCTTCTTTGCAAATAATATTGGAAGTCGATAGAAATTTTATTAACTAATGCAAGTGATATTTTATGTTAAAATGTGTTATTTTATAGGCTCTGGATTCCAAACAGTCTTTAGTCTCGAGCAAGAGCGAGATATGGTGAATTATATATTGCATATGGAAGAAAGGTTATTCGGACTCACATCATACGATGTTCGACGACTAGCTTACCAGCTGGCAGAAAAATTAAAATTATGTCACAATTTCAATCACGAAAAATGTATGGCAGGTAAGGACTGGTTTCAAGCATTTATCAAAAGACATCCAAATCTGGCACTAAGAAAAGCGGAAGGAACATCATCGGCTAGAGCGATGGGTTTCAACAAAGAAGCTGTTTCTAAATTTTTCGCACTTTATAGAAGTGTCCAAGAAAAATACAATTTTAGACCTGCTGACGTAAATAATGTCGATGAAACTAAAATTACCATTGTTCAAAAAGGTGCTTCAAAAATCGTTGCCTTGAAGGGAAAACGTCAAGTTGGTTGTAAGACGTCTGCTGAACATGGGAAAACAGTAACGGCAACAATTTGCTTCTCTGCTAGTGGCGTATACATGCCACCTATGTTGATATTTCCTCGAAAAAGACAAAATTCCGTTTATCTTATTGGAGCTCCTCCAGGTGCTTGGGTGGAATATCACCCAACTGGATGGATGCAAACACATATTTTCACAAACTGGTTCAAGCGATTCATTGAATTCACTAACGCTTCTCGAGAAAATCCAAAACTTCTATTACTCGACGGTCACGCAACGCATGTAAAAAATCTAGACCTAATCGATCTTGCGCAAGCAAATGGCGTTGAAATTTTAAGCTTTCCACCGCACTGTACGCACAAGCTGCAGCCTCTTGATGTAGCTTTCATGAAACCATTGAGCACATATTATACAGAAATCAATCATTGGCTCCGATCTCATCCAAATTGTATAGTTACACTTAAAGAAGTATTTCCTCTATTTGGAAAAGCGTTTGTGAGGGCAGCAAAAGTTGAGACTGCATTGCATGCATTCCAAAAGACAGGAATTTGCCCACTTCAACCTGATGTATTCACGGATGCAGATTTTGTAGCAGCAATACCTATGGAGAATAGTTTAGCATCTTCAAGAAAAGAAGTATCAGGTATTATATAAATTAAAATAAAAAAGACGATAAAATTTTATTGAAACCAATTCGATTTTATGTACCCTAGAGTGAATGAAGTAAAAGTATAAAATAATAAAATTTACTGTCACTGAGGATTTTATTTACAGAGGAAACAGAAAAACGTAATTCATTCAGTGAACTCATCCACGAAGTACAAAACGAACTAGATAATCCTGAACCAGTAAAATGCACTGAAGAAGCTCGTCCAGTGCACAGTCCTTTTTATAATGCAGTTCTTAAATCTACACAAAAGTTTTACACAAATAATGTTGAAAAATGGCTACAATCTCACCCTGAATTTATAAATTTAGTGGGTGACATTGTTTCGCTGATAGGTAAATGTTTCAACAAAGCTGCAAAAACAGATGATCATTCGCTCATGAACAAGGGCAACACAGAAGGGATTTCTAATGAACGCTCACTTACTTCGTCATCTTTCCATCATAAAGAAACAGGTTTGCATTTTATAGTATTTGCAATCAATTTTCTGACAAATAGAGTACAAAATAATTGTGTATAATAACATTTTTCCATTGCAGATCCATCATTTAACAACGATGTATTAAATGAAATATTTCCGAATGATTTAAATGATTTAGTTGAAGAAAGCAATCGGTTCCAAACTCCTGAAGCTTTTGAAAATTATGTTCATGAGCCTGCTTCATCTGGCTTTTCAACTTCTTACGAAAGGCCACATCAATTTTCAATCCGAGAAGAGGAAAGCATTATTCAAGGAGTTGAAGCTTCTACCTCCAAAAATGAAAAAGTTTATCTTCAAGTAAAAAATTTACTTAAATTAATTAACATTTTTAAGGATAAAAAAATATGTTTGCTTTTATAAGAATCAAAAATTTGTTTAATCAATAAAAGAATTTTTCTAACATGCAGTCAAATCTCAAAATCTATCGCTCGAAAAAATATAATATAGTAACAATTTTCATAATTTTTATTCCAGAACCACGACGACGTTGGGCAACAAATTATTGAACAGATTAGTCTGCCGATGAAAAATAAATTTCAAAGGCCAAGAGGCCAGGCTGCCCTAATAACTTCAAATGAATACAAAGAAAACTTAATAAATGCAAAAGCTAAGACACAAAAAAGAAAAACCACTGTCTCAGGTAAAGCTAAAGTCGCATCTAAGAAAAGCAGAACGACGAATAATATTATGCAGCAATCAGTGGCTCAACCAGAATATTCAAATATATTAAATCCTTTGCATGAAGTCCCGCAAAATTTGATGCCCATAAAAACGTTCACGAACGATATTATGCAACAATCAGTGACTCAACCACAGTATTCAAATATATTATTTCCTTTGCAAGAAGTGCCACAAAATTTGATACCCATAAAAACATTGTCCTTAAATATTTCACCAGTATCACTCAAACCTCAAAATACAACTTCGTTGCCCATTCATCAACCTGCGGAAGTTGCACAATATTATTATGTAACTGAATAAGATTTTTAACGCGTACTCCAATAAAAATAGCCAAGTTTATTCCAAATTGGCCGTTTGAAAAATGATTTAAACGACTTAAAATGCTGCATAGTGAATCTGCAAAACATACAGTATTATATTATAATTTATATGAAATTTGATCTCCAAAGCGCAATATTAGATTAATTCACGTAATTTATAAGTCTGTCTCGTAAGACTTTGTTGATAATTCTGGTTTATTTTATTCTATGTAATTACACATCTGTGATATGTATGAATTATATAAAAAATACGTTTTGTGTTGCAAGGCTGAGAAATATTGCCCTTTGTTATTATTTTTGCATCCGTATAATAAATGTTTTTGGTTCAAACTTTGATGTCCTTATGTTTTTCTTATATGTTTAAATATTATGGCTTATACCAAACCAATTAAATTTTATTTATTATACCTCAATTGATATTTTAGGCAATTTTCTATGACAAGAATCTCAATCAGCTTTTACTCTCTATATACTGGTAATAAATTTTTATGAAAATTTGAAAAATAAATAAGACACATTGTTGAACTGCATCTTTTTTAATTGTTTATTTATTTCAATCTGTTCATTCATGTTTTATTTGTTTTATATTTCACTTATTGTTTTTCCATTGTATTCAATTAATTTCTTATCTATGCTTTTTCTACTGAATATAAATTTGAAATAAAATGCCAAATTCGGTATTTTTATGCTAAATTTTGAAAAACAAATGGTGTCTTGTTATGCCCCACCTGCCGTCTTGTCGTGCCCCGTACGTAAGGTTATGACGGGACGAATGCACTCAATCACTTTTAGTTTTTATATTTTTAAAACAATTAGCATTCAAGAATTTTCTATTGTAGCGATTTTTAATTGAAAAGCTGCAAAATATGAGAAAACTGTTGAATATTAGTATTTTCTTATAGGTTAAGATATATTTGATATTAGAATTATCTATTACAATTGTGCCCCACCTTACCCTAGTTAATACGTATAGTATGCCCGTCACCAAGAAGACTTGTTTTATTCTTAAATATAATACCCGGATGAATGAATGAGACAAAATACTTTAGTGAAGTATTTTATTTATAATAAAAAAATTCACAGTTACCTTTCTAATAAGGAAAAACGCAAAGAATCACACATTCTAAGATCCGTGTAATAGACGCTTGAAAACTAGACTATTTTTTATATAGTTTACAATATTTATGTGAATTCGCGGGAAAAAAACCCTTGAAAGTATTGTATTAAAGGTAAACTGTCACCGTAATACAATTCTAAATCTAAAACCGCGGACTAGCATTCTACACATAGCACGAAAAATATGCGCGTAAAAAATAGGTCTGTTTTTTTATTATTAATTATAATGAATGTGTGAATTCGCGATTGACAATACTTTTCTGCGCGTATTGTGTTTGTAGTAAGAAAACGGGGTATCATAATTTAATTCTTAAGAGCCGTGAAGGATAACACTACTCATTTGCCGCGAAAGTAATACGCGTAAAAACCTTTGACTTGTTCTCATGTAAGTTATTATAATTACAAACGGCTATAAAAAAAACTTAGGGATATTTTTTCAAAAGTATGGTTTTATTAGAAAGATTGAATTGAAGATTGATTGGATTCCATTTAAGAATGAAACAGAAAATCATTCAAATGACTGCCACGACTGGCCTTAAATACCCCATTCAAATAACCCAATTCTTAAGTACATTTTCGATTGTTTCGGCAAAAGGTCAATAAGCAAAATTGTCTCATTTGGGGCTCAGAAAATGTTCATTAGCTAAAATTTTGGTTCTCTCATAATCGAAGAAATGGTCTTTCCCAATTGTATGTTTCGTTAGCGCATTTTGTTTATTGCGACTTTCTCTAATGTTATTTTTATGTTCCTTAAATCTGTTTTTAAGGAACCGTTTCGTTTGACCTATATAGTTATAGCTATGTAGGATTCCTGATATTTTTTCTGACAGACCTTCAACATAAGGAATGCCAATGAAGGGTTTGTTTTCCGTGTTTATGTCGATATGATTGTTACCTAATGGTGTCTTGTTCAAAAGCGAGGAGTCTTTAGTTAACAATTTCTTGTGTGGAAGAATGTGGATAGTCATTTTTTTCTATTGTATCTGTAATTAATTCAAGGTTGTTTTTTTTAAATTCTTTGTCTGAAAGTAAAACTGCTCTGTCTACCAAGTTGTTAATTACACTTTTTTGATATCTAAGGGGGTGATGGGAATTGAAGTTAAGGTATCTGCCCGACCAAGTCGGTTTCCTATACCAATTGAAAGAAAGTTTTTGGTTTGTTTTCTCGTGATAGAGAGATCTAAGAAATTGATAGCACCATCGAACTCTTTTTCGAGGGTGAATTCAATATCGAGGGGGTTGGTATTAAAGATTTGTAAAATGCGATTAACATGTGTATTGGTGAGAACCACGAAAGGAATATCGTCTATATATCGAAAATAGATAGATACTTCAAAATCAAGGTTGGAAAGTCTGTCTTTCTGTAGGCCATCTATCACTATATCAGCAAGGACGGGGAAAAAAGTAGAACCCATTTTCAATCCTCGATTTTGAAAATAAGTGGTGCCATCAAAATTAAAATCTGTGCTATCTAAGCATAATCGCAACCCTTCTGCGAAATCTCTCCATGGTATTGATACTTTACAATTCTCATCCCATCTACTTTCTAAAGCAGAAATAGCTGCTTCCTTTGGTATATTTGTGAAGAGGGAGACTACATCTAAAGAAGCGAGAACATAGTTCTCCGGGACGCTCACATTTTTCAGTTTTTGTACGAATTCGAAACTGTTAATAATTTGTGATTTTGATGGAGTGGTGTTCTTAGATATGGTAGTGCTAAAGAAGGATGCTAGATTGTAAGTCGGGCTTCCCACATAGTAAACAATGGGTCTAACCGGGTTACCTTCTTTGTGGATTTTGGGTAATCCGTAGAATCTCAAGGGAACGGCATTGGAGGAGTTTGAATCCTTCGCTAACAGGTTCTTAATTTGTTTCTTGTTTTCTCACGTTTAAACTTGACAATTAACATTATTTTGTATTTTAGTTGTTGTGTCTTTGGGTCGGACTTGGTATGACTATCCACATTTTTCCACACAAGAAATTATTAACTAAAGACTCCTCGCTTTTTGAACAAAAGACACGATTAGGTAACAATCATATCGACATAAACACGGAAAACAAACCCTTCATTAGCATTCCTTATGTTCAAGGTCTGTCAGAAAAAATATCGGAAATCCTACGCAGCTATAACATAAATACTGCGTACAAAAATCAAAAAAATCTAAAAATGATTTCCAAACCAACTAAAGATAAAATACCTAAAGAACAATCCTCCAACATCGTCTACAGCATTCCTTGCAAAAGGAATGACTGCAAGGCCGTCTATATAGGTCAAACGAAACGGTTCCTTAAAAACAGTGGAAAAAATAATAATACGTGTTTTCAAAATTGTAAATTAATCTGCGGTATGTCATTTTAATTAAAAATAGAAATAAATATAAAACACATTCAGAGGTTTTTTACGGGCATATTATTCGTGTTATCGTTAGAATGCTATTCTTCGCGTCTCTATGTTTAAAAATTGTATTGCGGTATGATCATCACCAATAAAATACCTTTAAAGAGTATTTTTTGAGCGAATTCACACAACTATCATTAACTATATAAAAACTAGTCTAGTTTTCAAGCTTATATCATACGGACCAAATAGAAGTATGATCCGCCGCGTTTTTCGGTATTAGAATATTAATTGTGAGATTTTTTATTAAATATATAATACTTACATAAAAGTAATTTCTCTCGTTTATCCACTCCAGTATTATATTTTTGAATATAACAAGTCTACTTTTTTACGGGTGCATTATACGTCCTAACTGAATATTGTAATGTTTCGAGGTTCTAAGTCTAATGAAATGAAATAAGGTATCGTTTACTATGGATGTGGTCATTCTAGAACAAAACCTTAGAAAAAAATTCAAAAAAAAATTGTAACTACAATTGTTTTCCAAAAATTGAAAATTTTTAAAATTAAAATCTATAGGTTTATTACAAGAAAAGGTGACTTTTCTACCATAATTCTAAAATTAATAATAATTAGTTGTTTAAACAATAGGAAGAAATTTTCAAATAACTAAAGTCTGAGATAATAAACTGCCATTCCGATCTCAGAAAACCGATTTTAGACGGATTTTAGAGAAGAGCAGATTATTTAAATAAATAGAATTTATTTAAGTAAATGAAAATCAACTGAAAAACAGTGGTAAATGTTCTAATCGACCCATAGTAATGATTTCCAGAAAAAAAGGAGAACAAACTACTTAAAAGAGTCAATTTCCTGAAGAATGTACATTTTTGATTTAAAGGTAGTTTTCAAGGCACCGTGGGAGTGAGTTAGGGACGTCAAATCTATATGTGTAATAGGTCAAATTCTTCGTTGGAAAGTTCTCTGCAAGTCTTATAACTTTAATGACAACTTTTCCCTAACCCTGAAAAATTATTCGAATAATACCAAAAAGTGATTTTTTCCAATGCAAATTTGTAGTCCCAGCAGACACCATTATAAATCAAATTTTTGAAAAAAAATACGTGACCACTTTTGTTGAATTTCGAAACGATTTGGGGGGATCGTTTGCATCTAGCATCAAAAAAATTTTCGCAATGCATTTTTGGACTACCCTATTGTGCATGTATGGATAATCAATTGTTAAAATGCCTTTAAAAAAATATAGAAGGTTGTGCTTCACCAGGATGAAATATATCATAAATGCTTTATAATTACTATTCGCTTATTTAGACACGAACTTGTTATGAGCGGTGCTTGATTGTGAAGTATAATACAATAAGAAAATAAGAAATGAAGAGAATTGGTACGAGAATTCTGAATGCGAGAAGAAGTATGAGAACTAAGAGAGAGAAGAAAAGGTTAATAATTAGTCAGAAAACATGCAAGAACATAAACCAACCTTACAGACTTCTGCACGCACATGAAAATTACCATCTACGCCGTAAGAAGCCTGCACTCGTCCATATATGTGTACCTGCGAATCTTATCGACGCTTCTGTGTTTTAGATACCGTGCATTGAATTTCTCGACCACTGGTATCGACACTATATCCACAAATCATTTCCTATCACACTTGTCAATCATAAAACACAATTACAATATGTTAACACTAAACTAAATTATTTGAAACATAGATAGTTATGGGAATGATAGTTAGTTCATGATAGTTATAAGGGAATGAGTAAACTATTGTTAAAAGACCTTAACCGCTTTTTTTCATTATGAAAAATAAGAGGACTTCAGAATCAAAATAAACAATGCTAAAAAGTCAAATTACCATCGACCTCTGATTTAGTATTTTTACAGATCGGAAAACGATTACGCAGCAAAAAGAGCAAAAAAGGAGGCCTGAGAGCTACATTTAGAATTTTATTTTCTGTCTGTGTTCTTTTCGTTTTGTTTATTTGGCTTGAAAAGTGCCGCTAACGAGGATTAAGTTGTTACCATCGCGCGTCAGAGAAGAGTAGGCATCAGTCTTGCCACCAGTCAACAGAGGCCGGCACCTGACGGACCTTCAGCCAAGTCGCGGAAGCATCGATCGTTTTATCGACCCAACAATATCAACTGCAGGATTTATCTTGGGTTAAAAGTAGATTCGTTCAAAATATATCACTAAAACCAAATAGCATCAAAACTATCAATGTTTACACTGTAGAAGCTATTTTCAAACAGACCAATATACCGGTCTCTGTTTGAAAACATCTTGTTGTGCTGTGCTGTACATCGCGAGGCTATTATACAATCCATAATTACATCTCCTTCTCGTGCGCCTATCCTTGCTTAGATGATTTAGCCAGCTGATCTCTCGCAACTAAGGTCACGTGCTTTTTTTAAAATAAAAACCTAAACCTTATCTGACATAGGACATAAGCTATGTGTGGGAGGACAAAAGAATGAGAGAAGCATGAAAGAGAAACCAAAATATTCCAAGTCAATTTTTGTTTAGCATTCGCACTATCGGGAAGTCAAAAAGGACCTTTCAAGGATGCGAATAATTTAGATTTATATGTGTTTATGTATATATATATTTGTCCAGTGTGTACTTCAGGAACTTTTCCCAACCCCAATTTATTTTGCTGGAAATCGAATACGTAGTAGATATACTACTGTGGGCAAAAACCAAGGTAAATTTTTTTATGATATAAAAAATGTTTATTTATTTATCCAAATCAATTTCATCCCCTTCAAAGTAATCCCCTCCAAAGTAATCCCCTCCCGATATAATCCACTTATGCCAACGTTTTTTCCAATCGTCGAAACACTTGTATGCGTTGAGTTTTTGGCGAAATGGTCACGAAGAACGAGTGCAGTGTGAGACGGCGCATTATCATGATGCAAAAACCACGAGTTGTCTGCCCAAAATATCTTTTGAAACAGCGTTGAATGATCATCTTGAAATTCCAATAGTGTCAGCAAGGTTTCTAATTGTCAATCGACGATTTTTTTGTGCACTAATTCTATGATTTGATTGACGTGTTGCTCGTCAGTTGATGTTGATGGTCGTCCGGGGCGTTCCAAGTAATCAACACGTTCTCTGCGTTCTTTAAAGGAGGTCTTTATACCACTTATAAACATTTTTCTTTGACATTGTAAAATCAAAAAAGGCATTCTTCAACATTCTGATCGTTTCCGAAAATGAAATTTCAAACCGAAAACAAAATTTAATTGCACTTCTTTTCTCAAGAAATTCAGACATTGTAAAAATTGAAAAAATCACTGTTAGTCGTTTAGAAAACACGAGCGTAACTATGTAACAAATGATAACATTGACATGAAATTTTGCACAGAATGTCTGTAACAGTAGGAACAACATAAAAATAAAAAGAGTTCGCCTGAATCGGTTAGCCCGCATAAGTTTAAATTAAAAATTCAAATTAGTTGTTGCCCACAGTAGTAAACCAAATGTTATTTAAAATAATTTCGAGACATGTTTGTATTAATGCCTTCAGTTTTTTACCTTGACCCAAAAATAAATTCAATGTAGTTTATTTATATTGGCATTGGGTCATAATTTTCCCATTAAAAAACAATGTTCAAGCAAACATATCAAAAAAATTTTAAAGGGGCAGAAAATATATTGTAGGGATGAAAAGTCTAAGCTGTAAACGTGCAAGAAAAGTTATTAGCACTAACATTAGATTTTTTGTTTTTGTTTTTTTTGGTATTTTTTTAATGATATTTTATAAACATGCAAAACTTATGTGAGAAAGGAAGATGGTAAGCTCCAAGGCATCTAGGAACGAGACCGCTCCAAAACACAGCCTTAAAAAAGTGTGAGAACTCCTATCTTGCAAAGATCCGCGAAGAGTGAATCCTGCAAACTGCCCCTCCTCAAAGGTACACACGAGAACCACCTATATGGACACTACAAAATAAGCACAGATCCTGCAGAAAAAACATCACCATCCACAAGGGGGCTCACAACACCCACAAGAAGTAAGCACTTCACAAAATCACAAAACACGAACCCGGACGGAAACAGATTTTTCGTTGAAGGGGCAAAATCAAAAATTGATAGTTTTTATTTCAATTTTTAATCTTCTATTTTCCTTTAAGACACAGAGGCGGCAGATAAGAAGTAGCCACACACTCTGTTTGGTGTCAAAAAAGGAAACTGATTTGAGAAGAGAGCAGTACCGTTTGAAAACTAGCGTAAAATTTTAATATATACAGTGAAAATTTGTTGTGGAGGGTCAAGTTACAAACGCATAAACAAACCCCATACACGGTCTATGTCCAGGAAACTCGGGACCCGAGTACGCTTAAGTGTTCGGAGAGCGGAGAGAGAGAAGAAAGGAGGGTGTCAGACCACATGTTGAGAGAGACCCTCGGAGGAAGTAATTTTGGAATAAGAGAATAAAATGTGATGATTAAAGAAACATATTCTTAGAAAAGAGAGTTGCAAAACAATGAAAAGGGCTATGTCTTATTCAGTTAGTTTATTTAAAAATGCATTATTTTATATTTATAAAAATCTTTATATTCATAAAAATTTTATATTTATAAAAATTTTATACTTATAAAAATTTTATGTTCGGATTAAAACAAAAATATTATATTTAAGATGGTAAGAATACGTATAAAAATCGCATTTCTTTTAAAGGTACCACTCGCGTGTGTACGTTATTATGTAGCGTTAATTAAGTACAGAATGTATTCATAATTATAAACCGGCGTTGAATCAAAATAATTCTCAATTGCTTTAAATCAGCGAGAAGTATTAGCGTATGTAATATAGTGAACGCTTCG